>PVKC010022508.1:0-17558 GCA_004027635.1 Crocidura indochinensis
ATATTATTTCTAGAACTGCACGATCCAATGAATCACTTCTAACTATAGCATACTTGAAATGGCACTAGCCAAAATTGAAATGTATGCTCCAAAAAAGAGAATATTAATCTTTTAAATATTGATTATATTTAAATTATTTCAATTAGTGAGGGCTAAATAAAATATATCAAAATTATTTCTATTTGTTTCATTGTATAGTTTAAATAATGGCAACAGGAAAATATTTTAATTCCATATGTAAATGCTCCATGATTTTTCTATTGGACAAATCACTAATGATGTAACTGAACAAACTGGTCAGGCTGCCAATAAACAAACTTTCAAAACTATAACCCTCTAGTTCCATACTTATATAGAAAACAAAGACAGTTTCAGTCCCAGAGTCCTGAAGATAAGGAATACCTTTAATTACCTGGTTACTCAACAAGGGTCTGGCCTATTGGAAACCAGTAGCTATTCAGAGACCTTTTATCCAGACCTTCAAGGATGGAAACCCATCTTTCATTCTGACAAAATTCATTTATTAGGAGGATCTGAATACAAATTCCACTTCAAGAGGACCTCCAGAAATTTCTTAGGTCAACAAACAGTGGACATGTTGAAAACACACAGATTTTCTTTTTTTTTTTTTTAATTTAAATTGTTTATTTAAAGAAAATGTATCACATTGTTGATATAACTGATAATAATACATTTGTTTTGGGATGACAGAAAGCAAAGTTATTAATAGGAAGATGGGGCCAAAGAGGTGTCGCTAGAGGTAAGGCATCTGCCTTGCAAGCACTAGCCTAGGACAGATCGCTGTTGATCCTCGGAGTCCCCTAGGGTCTCCCCAGGCCAGGGGCGATTTCTGAGTGCATAGCCAGGAGTAACCCTGAGCATCAAATGGGAGTGGCCTGAAAAAACAAACAAAAAAAATAGAAAAAGAACAGAGAACTAAAAACAAAACAAAACAAAAAAACTGGAAAAAGGGGAGGGAATTCATTAGCAGTTATATTTGTTAAACTTCTTGTATCAGTTATAAAGTCATTACTACAATAGCCAAAGATTTAGTATGCTCCCATTTTTTTCCTCCAAAGATAGATTTTCTTATAACAGAAGCATAAGAGACGAGGCAGCAACCTGGAAAGTGGCAACTAGGAAGGAATGTGAAAAGCTGAATTGCTAGCAGGACTAGATCATGGTTAGAACTTCACTGGGGTTTTTGACTTCTTTTTGTTTGTTTGTTTGTTTGTTTTTGGGTCACACCCAGCAGTGCTCAGGGGTCACTCCTGGCTCTGTGCTCAGAAATTGCCCTGCCAGGCTTGGAGGACGATATAGGATGCCAATAGAACCAATGTCCTTTCTGGTTTGGCTGCGTGCAAGACAAATGCCCTACCACTGTGCTATATCTCTGGCATCAAGGTTTTTGACACTTTTTTTTTTTTTTTTGGTTTTTGGGCCACACACGGTGACGCTCGGGGGTTACTCCTGGCTATTCGCTCAGAAGTCGCTCCTGGCAGGCACGGGGGACCATATGGGGAACCGGGGGATCGAACCGCGGTCTGTCCTAGGTTAGTGCAGGCACCTTACCTCCAGTGCCACCGCCCGGCCCCCGGTTTTTGACACTTTATAAAAAATTTACTGGATATATACTTTATGTTAAGTGCTGGGCTAAACACAAAGCTTGCATGATCTATTCTTACAGAATTCACCAATTCAAACACAAATAAGGGTTGTCAGATCAATGTACAAGATCAACTCTTTTAAGAGCTAATTCTAAAAAAAAAGAGCTAATTCTGTTCTATAATCTTTTTCTTTTTCTTTTTTTTGGTTTTTCGGGCCACACCCATTTGATGCTAAGGGATTACTCCTAACAAAGGGCTCAGAAATTGCCCTGGCTTGGGGGGGACCGCCGTCCTTCCTTGGCTAGCACTTTCAAGGCAGACACCTTACCACAAGCGCCACCTCGCCGGCTCCCTGTTCTATAATCTTAAGGACTAAAATCAAACCTGGTCTAAAAAAAAGGGTCAAGGAAATCAGCAGCCAGCCAGTGAAAAGGCATGAAGAAAAGAAGTTATGAATACTTAAAAAATCAACTATTATATATACAAGATAAACTGGCTCCAAGAACCCTTTGAAATGTACATGGGACTGCAATGGCTTGTGTGTATATAAAATAAAAATGTGTAGTCATCAGCAAATGTTTTGAGATAGTGGTCCCCAAACTTTCAATGTATTAATTTACATCTCATATACCTGTACTTTTACATATTCTCTGAGGCATAAATAAAACCAAGATCTAAAGCAGTAAGATTAAGAAAATTCTAAAAAGAAACAAGAACTTATTTTTTTTGGTTTTTGGGCACCTAACAATGATCCTGAAGAATGGCTCTTGGTGATGCTCACATGACATGAGCCAGGAACTGAGCCTGGAGTAACAGCATTCAATGCAAGCACTCAAATCCCTTTACTATCTCTGTAGGTGCCTCCCCCCCCAAGTCTAAAGTTTTTATAATGGATAGTATGATTACCAAGTATTTATGTTTCTCATTTGCCATCGGCATGACCTTAAAGAATATTTCCCACAGCTTTATCATCTCCTAAACCATGCTAACCTCCCATTTACTGAGAATAGTTTATTAAACTTGTCTTATTGTTCATTGCTTTGAACAGTTACATATAAATGCAACAGACATACTAATCTCTTTCATGCAAAGTCTTTTCTTGCAAGTCCCACTTAAAAAATCCTGCTCTAAATTCTCCATACACAACTTTAAATGACACTACCAATGGAAGAGGTGAAAAACTTAAACTAGATCATAAAAATCCATCTCAAATGGAAATGAGTTGAGGTTAATTTCAAAAATCTTTCTATAAAGTTATTCTCTGAAAACAAAGTTGAAATATATTTATTGTGGAACAAAGGGGAAGAAAATCTTAATTCTATGCATTAATAGTAATGTTTTGTTTTTATCTTCAAATTTTCCTCTTTGAGGACAAAGAATAGCTAAAAGATTTATTAGGGTCATTAGAGATATTAGAGCCAGTAAAAATTTAAATGTTATATTGTACATTTTTTTTAAATATGTATGTCTGTATGGACACCATCTTAAACAGCTGGAGCACCTGTAAGTCCCAGATTTTATCCCCAACATTCTCTGGTCCCACTCAAAGCACTATCAAGTACAGATCAAAACGAAATCTCTAGCCTCTATTCAAGAATTTTTTTCAAAAGTATAAAAAGGGGCCTGAATCCATGTTTCTTACTATAAAATTTGAGAATCAATTGGAATCAAACAAGGGGTAGCAGCATATAATACTTTGCCTGACTTCTCGTACTGTATTTCCCAGTCTCCAGATATACCTTCAACTTATTAAAATGGAACAGAATCAAATTAGTAAATTAAAGTAAAAACAATTACATGTGAAGAAATGAGAATATTTTAAAAATATATTTACAAAGATCAACAACAAAATTCAATGACCCATTCAAAATGGAAATGAATAAGAACTTCTGTTAGGAAGACCAACTGCCACATAAAATAAAGTCCATCATTTATTTGGGAAATCCAAATCCAGAAGACAATGAGATAATATCTCATGTTAGTGAAAATGGCACATAATCAAAAACTGGGAACAATCTGTGTTGGAGGGGGTGCGGTGAAAAAAGGAACTCTCATCCACTGTTGATGGGAACGTTATTCTGTTTCATGGGAAAACAGTATGTAAATATCTCAGTAAACTAAGAATTGAGCTGACACACAACCCAGCAATTCCACTTCTGAATATTAACCCAGGACACAAAAACATTCATTCAAAAGGACATGTGTATACCACTGGTCATTTCAGCACTTAGTACAATAGCTAATATATGGAATCAATCTAAATATTCTAGATATCCTATGACAGATAAGTGGATAAAGTTGTGGTGTATATTTAGATTATGGAATACTAGGAAGCTATAAGAACAATGAAATCATACAATTCACTTCAATGTGAATGGGACTGGGAAATATCACATTAGTGAAGCCAAAAGAAGGTCAAATACACTAACATGGTATACAGAATAACTGGATGAGGGAAGCCATGTTTAAAGAGGGATTATCTAGATCATTGTTGGTCCAAGTATATTGGGGGGAGGACAGAAGGAAAAGGGTGGGGCGGGAGGCAGAAGAGATTGGTGGACTAAATGAGAGTAGGGAAAGGAACCTGGGAACCCTGATTAAGGGAAGTTGGTGGTAGGATTAGTGTTGGAACATAGTGTATCTAAAATTCATGGAGCTGGAGCAAGTAGGGTGGTTCCTTACAAACCATATTCAACCCCACCCCTTCCAGAAGTGATCCCTGAGAGAAGAGCCAAGAGTAACTCCTGAGTACCTCTAAGTGTGGCTCAAAAACCAACAATAATTAAGTTTAATAAAATTTAATTAAAAAGAACTTAAACTTTGCAAATCATGGTACTTTAATAAAAAAAATTTTTTTAAATACTGAAAACCAGGCAACAGATCGAAAACTCAGGTAAGATAACCTATAAACAGATATTTCAAGTTTAATATCAACACTGGAACATCAAAATCAAAACTAAAAATATTGGCAAAGTATGCAAAAGCAGGGTCAGAGAGATAATAGAGGGGTTAAGGCACTTGCCTTAAATACGATGGATCCCAATTTGATCCCTAGCACCCTATATGGTCCTCAACACTGTTAAAAATGATACCCAAATGCAGAGTCAGAAATCAGGGGTTGGGCAGGCAGCCTGGTATGCTTGGAGCCCAGAGTCAATCTTATGCCAGAAAACTTCAGGGGTTGAGGCCTCCTTAAAATTAGGCCAAGGCTTTTTTTCCATTTTCCCCATATTTTGCTGGGCCTATGCAAACAATGGCAATTGCCACTCTCACACTATTACTACTGTATTTTTTTTGAACACTTATCCTTTAAGAAAGAAAGAAACAAAAACAGCTTACTAAACTTAAAAAAAAATTATAACTGTAGTAAAATGCCTGTCTTGAATTCAGGCAGGGGATGGGAAGGAGGGAGGGGGCATTGGTGGTGGGAATGTTGCACTGGCGAAGTGGGGTGTTCTGTTTATGACTGAAACCAAACTAACAATCATGTTTGTAATCATGGAGCTTAAATAAAGAATCTAGATTAAAAAAAAGATTAAAAATAAAAAGGAGTAAGCCCTGAGAGATCAACACAAAGGAGCACAGATATGCTTCTCATAGAAATAAAAATGGGTTATCAACTTTATGCAAAACAATTTGGTAATAAGCTTTGATCTCAATATTACATTAGAAAATATTTTCAGAATTCTGAAATGTGTAGGAAATCACAACACAGTAATTTTATTTTAGTACAGAAAAATACTAGATGAAAATGTCTTAAAGTGGTTATTTCTGGGTAGTGATAGTATTTATTTTCTTTCTATTTTTTGTATTTTATACAAAATTATACAGCATACATTAACTTTAGCACAAAAATATCTTATCATTTTTTTAGAATTCATTTTAACAAATACCACCCAAATCTTCTTCTTATAGAAACAAATAATAAGTGTTTGCTATTTCTATCCCAAGTGGACAGATTTTCGATCCTAATTCTGGAATCTTACCTCCCACTCACCAAAAACATCAGCCCCCACAACCAGCACAGCACAGAACTCCCATCATAGAGATCTAAATACAAATTCTAAATTCTAAAAAAACTATGTACAATCATGTAGCTCTGAGTAACTTTTATAACTTTAGTGCAACCTTAATAAAGTTTAATGAAATTTGGAGATTCAGATAGCTTCAATTATCACCAAGAACATTTTACAAAGGTTGTATAAAGGCAACGATACAATTTTTAGGGGGCGTTGAAAGGCCTAAAAAATGGACTCAATTTTGGGATTCAAACTAAAGAGTTTATGATGACAATTAATTGGACATAAGCATTAAGCTCAGAGTAGTCCTTAGTCTTCTGAACTAAATACTTTCCTGTGTCATACTTTAGAGACACAACTGGGAAAAAAATTAACAAAATGCCTGCTTCCTAGTCATATTCTGTGATGATGGCAGAAAGGATTAGGTAGAAGCAAAAGCCAGGCAGAGATGAACAAATTGAGTTAATGAGTGTGCCATACACAAAATAACCTAATGAAATAGATAGGGTGAGAACAGTTTTTAAATAAGGTGATCAAGGAAGGGCCGACTGCAAAGAGTGGGCGCAACTTAAAAGCCATGAAGCCAGGAAAAGGTCTTGAGTGGGAGAGATGAACAAGAGCAAAGTAAAAAGTAGGAGTATGACTGGCATATTCAGAAAAAGAATTGTGACACCTGTGAAAGATGAGAGCACAGAAAAATGAGTAGAGATAAGATTATATGGGACCACATCATAAAAAGGAATCTGGATATTTTAATTTTCATTGTGTTAAGAACTCACTGATATTTTCAAGTAGAGAAGCTTGGTTGCATTTTAAAGATTACTTTAATCTATGGAGAGGGAATTCTAGCAACAGAGTATCAAATATTCCTTGAACTATTTAAGATTGGTAACCTAATGGTGATGGAAGTAGCAGAATCCCCAGAGAGGTTGATTTCAGCTTCTAGCTCAAACAAGGCAAAAGTCTCTTTATAAAGATCTTCCTTGTTCTCTGAGTTTCAGATGTATTATGTGCTGAGACTTCTTTTCTACTGGACAAGAAGTCTTACTTCTTGCACAGATACTGAGTAGAGCTCCTAGTAATAAGACATCAGTTTTGATCAAGATATGTTTGCTGAAAGAAGGAATAGATTTTAAACATTCAAATCCTTTCTATTACTTTTATTGGGTGGCTCTGACAGGAAAAAAAAATCAGAGTGGCATGAAACTTCCTATACCTAACTCTCAGTTCTAAAGCCTTGAAGTCCAAAATGCTAGATTCTATAGGCCATACTCTTTCTGAAGGCACCAGGGGAGACCCTTTCTTTTCTCAGGAATACCTCACTTGTCCCAGCAGTCCTTAGTGTCCTTGACTTGTAGGTGCCTCATTCCAATTTTCACTCCACCTACTCAGGACCTTTCCTTTCTTGTCCCCTCTCCAGTTTCAAATACCTTCATATTAATTACATCTGCAAAGACCCTTTATCCAAATAAACATATATTCTGAGATTCCAAGAGAGCTTGGGGTGGGCAATGTTCAATCCTCTAAAAATTAGATACCACAATGAACTACCTTCTCAGTCCAAAAATGCTCAAATAAAGATTGAATGGCTGAAATTTTAACATCCAACAGAAGAAATTTCTGTATTGCCTGTGAGCTTTTTGACTTCTTTGGTTTCAATTTACTCATCTGGATGTTGAGAACTGATTTCTGTTGTCTCCTCTAATACTAATAAGTTCCATAAGTCAAATTTTATTGAGGCACTTCACATTTTATATACTAGATTATGCTATACATAATAAAAGCTCCAGATATAATTATGAGGAGACCAGAGTGAAAGTTATTCACTTAAATGATCACCTTAAACCACCATATGTACTTTCCAGACTTATAAACCAACAAAATTTATGGCTCATCAATTCAGAACACTGGATTTTATTCCATTTCACCAATGAAGGAATCAGATTAAATGTGAAGGTATAGAACATGACATGATCTTCTCAAAGTTCATAGAACTGGTTTAATATCTTGATAAAAACTGGAATAGTATTGCTTATCCCATAGTTTCTATAAAGATTGAAATACATAACATGGGCTAGAAAAATAATATATTAAAGGTGTTTGCCTTGCATGTAGCCAACCTGGGTGACATCCTATAATCTGATATGGGCCCCCCAAGGAACCCAATATGGTTGCCAAACACTGCTATGAGTGATTCCTGAGTGCAGAGTCAGGAGTAATCCCCGAATATCATCAGGTATGGCCCAAAAGCCAATATATATGAACTTTTATTTTTTTATCTTTTTATTTTTTAATAATTTCTTTAAGCACCAACCATGGTTACAAAAGTGTTCATAGTTGGGTTTCAGTCATCAATTATACACCACCCTTCACTAAAAAAACTTCTAAACTTCCTAGAAAGTAAAAGATAAATGGAAAGTAGTTCTAATTATTATTGGAGACTGCTGCAGTATTATATGGTTCTGTCAGTATGATCTACTCAAGAAAGAGAAAGAACAGGCTTTGGCAAAATTACCTATCTGATTACCAAATGCTTTGCTTACCAAAAGTATGCCTGACTATGCCCCTTCCCTCCTCTTTTTACTGTAACCATCTTCAGAACAATGAACCATCCCTACCAGCAGGTGGAAGCATGGAGTAATTATCAAAACCAAAACATACATTTTTTTGAGAAGGCATATTTATAAAGAAATATTTATAATTCTGAAATTTCTACACAAATTATAAATATGGAGACTTCTCATGATAATCAATGGCACAGGTCCCTGTAGAAAGAGTCAACAAACCTAGAAGGTTCAACTACAAATGTAATTTCTGTTCCTTTCCTCATAAGAAGTATATGAACACTCATTGCTAAATGCAAATATTCAAAAGTTTATTTAATCATCTCTATTTCTTAGGTGTTCTTAGTTGAATTGATTTTTAATGTTCTTAGATAAAAATTTTAAAACAAGCTCTGTCCTCTTTCCTTTTCTTCAGCTTTCTATCCCCTAAATTATCCTTGTATTTGGTCTCCCCAAATAATTCAATTATCTAAAAGTGCTGATTCTTTTCAGAAAGAAAAAAGTAAAGAAGAAATAATGAACTGATATAGATACTAAAGTTAGAGTACAAATCTTAACCACCTCAAAGAAAACAAATGGAATCTCTTCATCTTTATACCCCAAGTGAGCTCCCTAATCGTTCTAATTCCTGTAAAAAGCTTAATAATTTACCTCTTGCAAAACATTTGTGCTTTAAAAAGATCTTAAGGACCAGGGAGATAGCTCAAAGATCTGGAGTACATGATCTGCTTGCATTCCAGGTTCAATGGCCACAGAGCCCTCAGAGCACTGGTGGGAGCAACCCCGCCCAGCCCAAGAGGAATATGGCCCCAAAACAAAAACAAAAACAATTATCTTTAGAATTGGGTTTAGGTCAGGAGTCCTCCAACTCTTTAAACAGGGGGCCAGTTCACTGCCCCTCAAGCTGCTGGAAGGCTGGACTACAGGGTTTTAAAAAATATGAGCAAATTCCTTTAGGCTGGAACGATAGCACAGAGGTAGGGCATTTGCCTTGCACGCGGCTGACTCGGGATGGGCCCGGGCTTGATCCTAGGCATCCCATATGGTCCCCCAAGCCTGCCAGGATTTCAGAGCACAGAGTGAGAAGTAATCCTTGAGCATCGCCGGATGTGGCCCAAAAACAAAAAATATGGGCAAATTCCTATGCATACTGCCTGTATCTTATTTTGAAGTAAAACAAAACAAAATAGGAATACAATATACAAAATGAATTAAAGATAAAGCAAAGGAAGTAAAGATAAAATAAAAATAAAGATAAAGCAATAAGGGGCCAGAGAGATAGCATGGAGGTAGAGCGTTTGCCTTGTATGCAGAAGGTCATTGGTTCGAATCCCAGCATCCCATATGGTTTCCCAGCATCCCATATGGTTCCCCAAGCCTGCCAGGAGCGATTTCTGAGCATAGAGCCAGGAGTAACCCCTGAGCACTGCCGGGTGTGACCCCCCCCCCCCAAAAAAAAGATAAAGCAATAAGCTTCCCAGTATTTCAATGGGAACTTCGGGTCTGTTTTGACAGTCCTAATTTAAGGACCCCAGCCCAAGACTGAGAGGAGGAATAGAGACAGAGAGAAAGGGAATCTGAGGGTGAGGTACACATCCCACACGTGCACAATGGGAGCCTGGACAGGCAGCAGAAACAAAATCACCCAGAGTGCTGAATATATGTCCTCAGCAGGCCACCTGTGGCCCGTGGGCTGTAGTTTGGGCACCCCTGGATTAGGTCTGAAACCTCTCAAATCACAATGTAAAGACAATGTAATCACAATGTAATCACAATGTGTAAGCCCGAACACATTGACTTTTAGACTAAAAACATGAACATCCCACACCTTAATCAGGACTACACTGCAGGCCATATGAATACTGGTGTTGGGACATTGTCCGACTGCAACGTAACTATTAACAACTTATTTTTTAACTCTGTATCTCACAGTAATTTAATTGAAAAAAATTTTAAGTACACTGCAAATATATTGTTATATTTAAGCAACAGTTGAAGTATAATATACATATCAGTTCGGAGGTATAGAGTTCAAATTATGAGGAATCAAATTTAAATGATAGTATGACATATCTGAAAATAGAAAAAGAAAGTCAAGATCCCAACGAAGCAGGTATATGGGCATGGGTAGGAAGGAAGGTCTCAAGAACAGAACCACTCTCCTGGGAGCACCCCACCAAAAGTTCATACTATGCCCTGTGAAGGGAGAACTTCAGTGTGTAGATCTGTGAAAAAGTAACTACAATGCTAGAGCTGGAGCAATAGCACAGTGGGGTAAAGAGTTTGCCTTGCATGAAGCTGACCCAGGATGGATCTGGGTTCGATCCTCGGTGTCCCATATGGTTCCCCATGCCAGGAGCAATTTCTGAGTGTAGAGCCAGGAGTAGTAACACCTAAGCATCACCAGGTGTGGCTCAAAAACCAATGAAAAAAAAGTAACTACAATGCTAATAGTAAGTTGGAACAATGCACATTTATAAACTGCTGTAATATGTATATATTAATGGTCTTATGAAGGAGCAAAGAAAATGTAGAAAATTTACAAAAGAAAAATACATATGCACCATACATAAACATTTCAGAAAAGGTACACTTTTTACTGCAAGCCAGACAAATTTGAGGTGTTGCAGTGCAACTATTAATGCAGTTAACATTTATTTACATTTATAAAATATTAAATCATAAATTATCTTGCAATAATAATGAAATAATGTCACACTAATGATGCTAAAACTCTCCTCAATCTCTTGCTCCCTCCCTGACTTGGTCATTGATATTTCATTGTTCAAACATTAGGTTGACTTTTAAGACCTTTTATTAACCAATGAACAATTTCTATACTTCTGACAATATAGTTTCCCATCACTGTGTGTGTACTAGCTAGCTGTATATACTTCGCATCTACCATAAAGTTATGCAGAACTATAAAGCAAAAATTTAAAGAGATGATATATATGTATATACATACATCTGGATATGTATATACATGTATATGATAATTTGTCTTGGTTTTCTGAAAATGTCAAAAGAACATTCTTATCTTTGGATCCAACCTAATGACTTCATTCTAAGGACCTTATCAAACATGGATAGAGGTATTAAGTTTTGCATACAAAAAAAGTTTTGCATACATCAACAAACATCAGAAAGTAACACAAATGTCCAACATTTGGAGAATGCGTCACTAACAGATCATGGCCTTATTACTAACATCAATAAGCAAATTTACCCAACTGCTCTGCCAATACAACTGGTATTAATCATATGTGGCTATTTAAATAAAGCTAAGTTCAAAATTTAGTTCCTTTGACACATTTCAAGAGGTTATCTAACTAGAAAACACTAGTTAAACTATTATATTGGATACTGCAAAAAACATTTCCATCATCACAAAAACTTCTAATGAATACTCCTGATTTACAAAAGTATGGGGGCATCCCACCCCACATTTAACTAGTAACACCTTTCAGGTCTTCACCTCAATTAATACATGAGGCTTTCCAAATTCATCTAGAAAACTTTGTCTTACTATAGTCTCATTATACCTGATTATTCTAATACAAAAATCACATCTCATATAATCATAGTATTTACCCCACTACAATCTTGTAGGCTTCTTGAAAGAATGACTTTTATCCAAAAACTTGGAACATAAAGGGCCTCGAAAATGTGTCACAGACTAAGAATACTGTTAAAGATGAGAGAAAATGCTATGATTACACTTGTGAATGATATATATGTACAAGCAAAGTAATGAAAAAATGAAAAACTTGGCTAGGTTGGCAGGATACCATTGATTTCTTTTTCCTCTGCACCTAATTATGTTTTCTTAACACCTACCAACAGGAGTTTCATTCACAGGTGTTTAATAAATATTTGTGGAACAGTTTCTGTATTTAAAAAAATGACACTAAAAGTGAACCCCGAGGGAATATAGACTGGGTGAGAATGACGTGCCAAAGAATTTTCGGCAATTTTAATGAATCTACTAGCCAGGTAGTGGATGTTGGCAAAGGGGAAAGTAGAGACCAGATGAGTTGGGGGGAATATATGGGAAATCTCTGTGTTTTCCACTCAACTCTGATGCAAACTTAAAAATTATTCTTAAAAAAATTAATCTATTTGAAAAACAAATTTAAAAATTCAAATTAAAAATGAATTTAGTTTATTACACTACTGAAAGCCTAGATCATCATATTTTGTCAATATATTACAGATTAATTAAATCTATACGTTTTATTAAATTTAAAAAAAGAGCAGATGAAGAGATGTATAGGGGTTGAGGTGCCTGCCTTCCACATGCTGAACCTAGGTTTGATAAAATCTAAGTGAAATCATTCCAGAAGCAGTATTTTGGCATATCATAACTTTCTCCCACAATTACTGTGCTATGTAAAGCACTAGTGACACAATACTGAAACACAATGACTTTTACTATGTCAAGATTCCTTTTCAAATAAGAACTTCATTCAAAATGGCAAATATTTGGGGCCAGAGAGATAGTGCAGACATTAAGGCATTTGTGTTGCATGCAGGATGCACAGGTTAGATCCCCAGTTTTGCTAGGTCTTCAAAGCACAGTTGGGAGCAACTTCATAGAACAAAGCTGAAGGGTAGGAGCCCCTGAGCACTGCTGGGTGTGGCTCAGACTTCTCCCACTATAAAAATATTAAGAAAAGACTGTGTACAGAGTTCAACACTTTGCACGCTTTGCAGGCAGGGGGCCTGAGTTTGACCCCCAATATCACTGACCCCTGAGCACAGCCTCTGAACACTAATGGGTATGAACCCCAAAACATATATTAAAAAATTAAAAATATGTAAAAATTCAACTTGTAACAATGCATATCCTGAAATGAAATGGCAAAAAGTAAGCTGCTGTATTATTCTTGCTTTTCAAATAATTAAGAGTTCTTTTTTTTTAACTGTTTATAAGAGAAATACATGCCCTGGTTTAAAATAAGAAGTTAATGCTTCATTTACTTGGCATCCTGTGAGAACTGGTGTTCCACATAAATGAGTTTTCCAGAAAATTTGCACTTGTCTGTTTAAGCAAGAACACTTAAAACTATACACATGCTTTTTAGGAAAGAAGGCACAAGTTTTCAACTTTTTAAAATAGATTCTATTAATTTAAACATTTTTAACATTTTAACTTAAACACTATTGTGTGGCACAAAACTGAAGTCCCTAAACCAAATGTCCCCAGGGTGCCTTTTTCAAGTTGCTGGCTTTGGAGTTTTTTCTGTGACCTATGGCTTTTAGTATGCTGGCTGTCAACCTTCACTGCTACCAGGGTAAACCTGAGTCTTAGCAGACTCCCATTCCCCTTCAAATTTGCTGTGACTTGGGAAACAAGTGTCAGAATTTTGCCTACAATATACTGGCATAAAGATCACCAAATCTGTTTTTGGTTGCTAAGAGTTTTCTTTCTATTCATTTCCTTTCATAGCCCACAGTTTAGGGCTTAAAAACTAGTTTTTGGACTTATGAATTTCTAATATAGCTTACAGAAAATTCTTACACTGTGCTCATATTTAAAACTCTCAAGTCAAGATTAAGTTCATTACCTATTCACTCATTCAACAAACACTTATGAAGCATTTTCTAGGAGTGGAACTCCGATATTATGGTAAAAATAAAGAGAATAGATGGCTAGTTTGGGGCACATTAAGATACCTAATAATTGCACTTACTGCCTCAAGATACATATTTTAAAAAGTCTCTTCAGTAAAACTGCAAAACCACCTAACATTTTAGTAATTTGTGACTTCGGATTAGGAATTAAATAAAAGTGAAGTTTACAGGTGAAGAAAAATTTTAGCTAATGAATATTTATAAAGTTCTTAATAATAGTAGATTTGCTTTTACTATTACAAAATTCCATCTAGCCCTAAAGAAATCACTATCAAGATATGTTTCGGGGCCTGGGAGATAGCATGGAGGTAAGGCGTTTGCCTTTCATGCAAAAGGTCATCGGTTCGAATCCCGGTGCCCCATATGGTCCCCCATGCCTGCCAGGAGCAATTTCTGAGCATGGAGCCAGGAGTAACCCCTGAGCACTGCCGGGTGTGACCCAAAAACCAAAAAAGAAAAAAAAAAAAGATATGTTTCAATATTAAATGATACTCAAAGTCTTCATCATAACACATCTTTATTAGAATAGTGGCAAGTTTACCACAGCTTCAATAGCTGATCAATGTCGATCAAAAGGAAGTATTGATTCAAGAAAAATTTTGTTCACATCTTCAGATGTCCCTCTATTTCACATGGGCATAAGATTAAAAAAAACTTTAAACACGGTGTTATTTGACAATATCTACCATTATCTTGTTTAAAATTCCAATACCCATTAAACTTAAAGTTAAAAAAAAGAATCAAAAGTAGGGCTTAAAATTAATTGGTCTCTGTGGATCAATTAAGACAACAGGTAAAAAAAACCCTGGCATGAGCCTTCACTGTTTTAATTCCCTAGGTATCTCCCAGCTCATTCATTTTTTCCTTGGGGAGGTACAAGTGACTTGATTTGTATTTTATCATTTTATAAATGAATAGTAATTGACTTAATTATTTAGACTGATCTGGGAAGCCCTGTACCTACTGATCTAAGAAAGCAAAATGACATTTAGAAGTTAAAAAAGTAACTACCATTGAAAGCTTTTATTTGCTACAATTAAAAAGCCATCGACTCCTAGTTCTTTCGTGCAGTTTTGGAACCTGAAAATGTTCAAGCAGAACAGTACAGGTCGATGCAAAAGTTTCCAAAGTAGTGACAATATGACATTTAACAAGTTACTTAATATCACAACAACGTTTTACAAGTCTGCTCTGACCTCATTACAACTCCTTTGTCCCGGAAAAGAAGTGATTTTAGATCAGCCAGATCTAAAAAGAAAGAAACAGCAAATGTAGACCCCTGCACTTCCTACCAAAAAGAAAACTTAGCGAGTCAATGACAAACATTCACTGGCTACTAAGAAGCAAAATCTCTACCAAGTTTATCTGCACTATCTGGAAAACAAAACCAAACAAAGCAAAAGGTCTCTCTCGCTTGGCTCAAGGACTTTACAATGCAATTAAGAGAGAAAAGGTACTCTCAGAAAAGATAGTAACGTTAGCCAATAGGGACAAAGATATGTATTTGAATTTTGAAAAATGATCAGCACGCTTGGTTTTTCCCTCAGAATGTTACATGTTGAAGCAGACATGCAATCCAACTCGGATGTCAGCATTCATTCTTTCTGCCTATTTAAATCTGCCCGTCCATTCCCATCAGAACTACAGGGTAAGGCCCAAAGCAGCATCACCCTTGAGCAGAAAACTCAGGATCTTTCTTGGTCCTGGCATTCGCCCATTCCAAATGAAACCTTTCCAGGAGGTGCTCATCAGGAGTTTCTTTTTTTTTTCCTCCTAAGAGTTCTTTATCAAATTCAAACCCAAACAAACAAATAAACAAAATGAGTGATCCTGGGCTACTGCCTGGGTGGAAAAGGAACCTGCAGGCAAGCCTTTCTTCGAGTCGGGGCTGCGGGGCTAGGATGTTGGGGCGCATCCCAGCAGGAGCAGAGGCCAGCACACCAGGGGCATCTCGGCCTATTGTTTGAAAGGGGAGCCACGGTCCCACCCGGGACGGGCAGGAGAGGTCTGGACGGTGTGTGGGGGTGCGGGGTGGGGTGCTGGGGGGGCCAGCAGGGCGCAGGTGGGTGCTGGGGTGCTGGTGCGGGGAAGACAGGTGTGCCCGAGGCCACAAGTAACAGAGGCCCAAGTTGCAGGCGAGCCTAGGAGGAAGAAGAAGACGCGCACAACACAGCCTGGAGCTCCAACCGCTGAGCATCGACAGGGGGCGGATCTGCGGGTCCCCCAAGACCCCAAGAGGGGGAATCAGAGAGAGTGGGGTGCAGGGGTGGGGGAATGAACCCGCTGATGCATTGCCCCGCAGAGAGATGTCAAAGACCGGCCCGACCCAGAACAATGAAGGAACGCGGCGGGATCTGGGGGTGTTTCGCAGCCAGGGTGGCGTCGGGCGGAGAGGGGCAGCGACGCGAGGAGCCCCCGCTGGCCCACACAAGCCCCCCGCGAGGGACTTACCTGCGAGAGCTGCCGGGGGTTGGGGCAGCCGAAGAGCGCCGAGCTGGAGCTGAAGCTGATGGCCCCACGGCGGCTCAGGACGTGCTGGGGGACCGGCCGGTCCAGGGGCAGCACCGGCAGCTGGCAGCACACTTCCATCGAAGACGCCCCGGCCCCGGCCCCGGCCCCGGCGCGCACAGGGGCCGAGACAGCGCGCCAGGGGAGCCGAGAGGTGGGGTGCGCTGGGGCGGGGGCGCGGGCCCGACCACCCCGAGGAGACCGGGAAGCCCTCACGCCCAATGCCTGGCTGCCTGGCCCAATGGCAGACGGACAGACTGACCCCACACTCCACAGTCACACTGACGGGCAGGCTGATGGACAGACTGACTGACTCCACACTCCAGTCAGACAGACAGACAGAATGACAGACAGACTGGCTGATTAGACTCGGCTCCACAGCCCGACTGGCTGACTGATCGACTGACTCCACACTTCACAGTCAGGCTGACTGACTTGAGTCCACAACCTGACTGACGGACTCCACACTCCAGTCAGACAGACAGACAGACAGCCTGACTGACCGACCCACTGCCTGCCTGCCTGACAGACGGACGCTACAGTCCACAGACAGACTGCCTGCCTGCCTGACTTCACAGCCGCACTGGCTCCACACTCCACTCACACACACTGACTGACTGTAGGCGCCACACTCCACAGACAGGCAAGACAGACTGACTGACTGGCTGACTGACTCCTCACTCCAAAGAGAGACAGACAGACAGACAGACAGACAGACTGCCTTGCCTGCCTTCACAGCCTGACTGACTGCACACTCCAGTCAGACACACTGACTGACTGACTGGCTGGCTGACTCCTCACTCCACACTCAGACAGACAGACTGCCCGACTCCACAGACAGACAGATTGACTGACTGCAGTCCAGACACAGGTTGACTGTCTGCCTGCCTGCCTGCCTGCCCCTCCACACCACACCACCCCACTCCACACAGCGGCTGCAGGCGGGAAAAGAAAGACGCTGAGGCGGCCTCCTCCACCACACACTTCCAAGCAGCAGCTGCAGCAAAAAGCGACGCACCCCCCTCGACGCCCTCCACCTCCGCCGGGCTCGATGCCGCGAGCCCGGGAGCCGGCAGAGCGAGGGCGGCCGGGAAGCCTAAAACTTAGCGCTTCCCAGACGAGAGCAACCGTGTGAGGTATTAAAAAAAAAAAAAGACGAGGCTGAGGGAAACGCGGGGCTGGAGCGCAGCGAGCAGCGAGCAGCGAGCGAGCAGCCGCTGCAG
>PVKC010022509.1:0-17649 GCA_004027635.1 Crocidura indochinensis
AATAATAATAATAATAATAATAATAATAATAATAATGAGGCTGCAGATGGTAACCCAAGTCCTGTTTGATCCCTGCCTAACATCTCATTTCCCTCCAGCACCTCTAGACATAGTTGTGTATCCCTAGTACCACATACCCAAAGGAGCACCCCAATGTCAGGAGCTGCTACCCACCCTCATAGGTGAAGATGATGTTTAAATGCTGGAAATACTCTCCCCTTTGCACTATTCTATTTTCTGCTGGTGTATCTAATTTCTACAGATAAACAACCAGCTCTTAAAATCAGAGATAAGTCATCAAGTTCTTTATTTCTTCTGTAGACCCTTAAAAGTCATTCCATCTCTGTTGACTGACTGGCTAATAGAATTCCTTCAAGCTTCACTGGTCTAACTCTTCCATGATTGGGCAACGAATAATATGACTTTAGAAGGAAAGGTATTGAGATCAAATCTTCCATGTAATTGACTAGCACTGGAGACTGAGTGCCAAGTTGACTTCTTAGAAACTAAATATAGTCATAAGAGAAAACAGCTCACAAGAATTTACTCTCAAGGCTAAGCACATGAGGCTAAATATCTAATGTCCTGGGAACCAAAGCCGATTCCAGACTGGGAAAGTACTAGTGGGCAAGATGGCATCACTTCCAGCCAAACTGAGAAAGCTTTGAAATTAATTCCCAGATAGCCTGGAGCCCTGGCTTTTTGTGTTTTGTTCTGTTTATTTCTCCAGAAACTGCACACTGTATAGAAGCAGCACACAAATGTGAATGTTCTAGCACTAAAATAGCTGAAGAGGCTTGGTATCCTTGGTTGGCATCAAGAGAGTCAATGAGGGCTGCTCAGTGACTGTCTCTGTGTGCTTTGTTATAATAAGCATCCAAGACCCCAGTGGCATCAAACTACCACTATTGAATGGGCTCACAGATTTGGTGGGTCAGCACCATAGCACCATAGGGCAGTTTATCTCTTCTTCATGATTTCTGGGCTTCTGTTGGCACAAGTGTGGCCCATAAATACGGAAGGGAAAGATGCTGGCCAGGGGACTTTATAATGGCCTCAACATGAGAGCTTGGCTTCTGGACAGAACAAAAAAATGTCTCAAGGTTTCCCATTGCCCTCTGCCAACTCTCTCAAATCAGCATGTGCAGTATCAAAAGGAAGGGACACAGACTTATGTCCCCATAGGGACAGAATAGAACGATCTGGATTCCCAAGTAGCGGTCCATTGCCTCTACTGACCTAGCCAACAATGAGAGCTTCTGAACTCAGAGATCACTGTAAGAGCTACCTGTGTTGTGGACGTGGGGTGGAGCTTAAGCGAGCTAAGGGGACTTGCGTTGCTGCCAGCCTACAACACAAATTGTCTCTTAAAGAGTCAATCCATCCCATCCCAACACAGGCACCCCAGAGGAGTGTGAGCTGCCAACAAATCTTTGCAAAGCATCACCCAGTGCACTGCAGCAGCTTTCCTCCTACACAACCCGAAAGCTCACAATTTCCCTCCAGCGAGAAACCTGCTCTTACAAAGCGAGCAGGGCCCCGCGCTGGTATGTCTCGTTCTTTTGCTATTAAGACGCATCATTCACAAACACTGCGCTTCTTCAAAGATACCCTCAGCTGTCACTTACATAACAGAATTTGCCAAAACAGATGGAGCACTCTGCCTTGGGCTGTCTATGCTAATACCCAGGCATAGAAACCTTGAGCTCCTTCTCTCAGCAAAGTCCTATCAGAAAGTTCCAGGGAGCGTAGGAAGAGAGTAGAATAAAGAAGCATGAGGACAGGAGGCTTTTTCCTTTGCCCCAAGGAAATCAAATCATCTGTGCCAAAGAACACAGCGGTGAAGCACTTGCCATGCCCGCAGCCAACCCTGGTTCTGTTCCCAGCATCAGCTTTGGTCCCCTGAGCTCAACAGGAGTGATCCCTAAGCACAAAGCTAGTAAGTAGTAAGGCCAAAGCACCAATGGGCACTTTGCATGAAGAAGTGCCAGGTTTGAGCCTAGTGTGCTTTTTCAGCACCACAACATAAGGAACAAATAATAGAAACACTTTCTCATTTGTCCAGCCCCTGGATTTTATGCTTTTTTAAATAATGAATTAATGTTTCCTTTATGTTCTATGACAACCCAAGTAATTTTTGCATCTATAAATTTTATTATAATATTTACTGATTAATATAAATAGTTAAGCATTTCCTATAATCTGCTTTTTAATAATAATTTTCTTTTCAATGTAATTTATTGGATTTTTGAACCACACCCAGCGATGCTCAGAGGTTAGTAGTGGCTCGGTACTCAGAAATTACTCCTGGCAGGCTTAGGGAATCATATAGAATGATGGAGATGAAATTCGTGTCAGCTGCATGCAAGGCAAACACACCTTCCCTGCTGTGCTATCACTCTGGCCCTATAATATAATATTTTCTAATATAAAGCCCTTATTCCCTTTTTAAGATAAAACACTTTTATATTTTATAGGCCTATTCAGATTTTCTCTTAAAACCTTCTTACTTCTCCACCCCTCACTTCTAATAAATTTTGTATTTTAGGATTTATCTATTTCATGTTCATTTTAAAATGCATTGTCATAGAAACATGTGCATTCTATAATACTTATACCTGAAAAAAAGAATAATACCATTTTTGGAAAAAAAATATTTTCTCGGGGTTGGAGCAATAGTTCAGTGGTAGGGTGTTTGCTTTGCACATAGCTGACCCAGGACAGACCTCAGTTCTATCCCCAGCGTCCCATATGGTCCCCCAAGCCAGGAGCAATTTCTGAGTGCATAGCCAAGAGTAACCCCTGAGCATTACTGTATGTGACCCAAAAACAAAAAAAAAAATTTCTCAACTTACTATTGATTTACAATTTTGTGGAATTTCAGGAGTTGAACTGTAATCGTCTGTATGTGTAAAGGTACACATAATGGATTTTTTAAGTAATAAATAAAATTTAAGCTGGTTTGATTTTTGTCATTTGCTTTTCTGTCACTGACACTGAAAAATATCTAAATGGTTATAAAAGGGGAAGCTGGAAATATAGTACAGCGGGTAGGGTGCTTGCCTTGCAAGAGGCTGACCCCAATGTCCCAGATGGTTCCAGGTCCCACCAGGAGTGATCTCTGAGCACAGAGCCAAACCAAGTCCTGGACACAATTGAATGTGTTCAGAGAAAAAAAAAGTCACAGAAGGCAATAAATGTTTAATAGTGCCTCCATTAAATATTTCTCTAATCCACCATCAAAATAATTCCATGGTACCAAAGTGATAGAATAGCAGATAGAGCATTTGCTTTGCACATAGTCAACCTGGTTTCAATCCCCAGCATTCCATATATTGCTGTAAGCACCGCCAGGAGTAATCCGTAAGCATAACCAGGTATGGTCCAAAAACCAATAAATAAAGTAATTCTAGTGTTGAAGCTGCTGAAACCATGGCTCCAGAGGCTGGAGCACAAATTTTGCATGTGGGAGGCCCAGATTCAATCCCTGGCCCTAGATAAACACTCAACAACACAAGGAGCAGTCCCAGATACTGAGTTAGAAATAGTTCCTGAGCACCCTCAGGTGGTCCAAAGAGAACCAAAAATTGGGCCAGGCAGGGATTAAGGGACATGCCTTGCATGCAGTGAAGCTCAGTTCCAACCCTGGCACCACATGTGGTTTTCTAAGTTCTGCCAGGAGTATCCCTGAGCTTAGAGCCAGGGGTAAGCCTTGAGCACTGCTAAGTATAACCACAAAACCAAATTTAAAGTAATGATAATGATAATAATTAGGTTGTTTCATTTCCCTATGATTTCTTGCTAAGCTCCCAAGAGCCCAACTTCTTGAAGAAGGGACCAGAGATCTAAAAATGAGGTATCAGAAAAGAGGTATCAGCAAGAGAGATATCAGAGAGGTAGAAATGAGAAGTCAAATCAATATACCAAGTCAAGAGGTGAGACAGGCCACACTGCAGGTAGGTAACTGCCCGTTCCAGGAGGAACAGCAAATAACTTGCATAAGGAAAACCCTGTAATTGTAGATGTTTTTTACTCTCTCCCTGAAAAATCTAAAGAAAAAATAAAGCTGTTAAAAATCAATAGTCAAATTCAATAAGGTGACCTGCTTTTTATAAATAAAAATAAATAAATAAAAAGAAAAGCATCTAAAAATCAATTGCTTGCTACAATATCCAAGGGATTTAAAAATATAATGAAAGACAAAAATCCCATTAAAAAAGCAACAACTCCAAACAAGTTCAAAAAGTCAAAATAGAACTAAGCCCCAAAGTAAGATGAAACTTAATAAGGAATGTGCAGTTTGGTAGAAAGAAAGATTTTACAATTCTAATGAGGACTACAACAATGTTTGAAAACCAGCAGAGAATAAGGTCGAAGGGAAGTGGCAGTGGCACAGGAGAACAAAGACCAAACAGCAGAAATAGAAAGTGGGGAAGCAGACGGGCCCTTGTGAGTAATGTTACAGAAATGTTGGTGGCTGCTGGCTTGACTGGAAAGTTGCTAGTCAACTGACCATCATTCTTTCCCTGAGCCATGGTGGGGTCCAGCCCTCCAAGATTTATGAGCAGACCTAACACCTGAGCATAAAGTTACTATTGTTGAGAGAAACAATATACTGCCCTCCCAGTAGTGAGGGGGAGTGTAGAGTGTTGGAATATTAGATGTATGGAACCCTATCTTTAATAGAATTGTAAATCAAGGTACTTCAAATAAAAAATCTTCAAAGAGAAACAATAAATGCAAAAGAAAAAAATAGGAAAAAACAAAAGAGTTGATCTTTTCTGCAAATACAAGAACAATTGGGCATCCACCTGTAGAAAAATGACACTGGTAGTGGGATTAGTGCTAAAATAGTATATGCCTAAAAGTCAACTATCAATAACTTTGTATGTCACTATTCTTTAATAAGAAGAAGAAAAAGAAAAAGAAAGAAAGGAGGAAGGGGAAGAGGAGGAAAAACAAAAAGGAAGATCAAGAAGAACCCTGAGCATATCCCAAAGAGAAAGACATACCTATACGTCCCAGTTCCTGAAATTCAACTAAAATAAACATTAAACAAAATAAAATATACATTTAGAACAAAACCTGAGCTCTTCCAACTACCAAACCGAGTCAATTCATTTTCTCTATGACATTCAAGAGGCAATTTTGTAAATCTATTGTCTTCTGTTTTGATATCAAAGGTGTGTATAGGGGGACTGGAGAGATAGCATGGAGGCAGGAGTTTTGCCTTGCATACAGAAAAATGGTGGTTCAATTCTGGCATCCCATAAGTTCCCCTGAGCCTGCCAGGAGCTATTTCTTTTTGTTTGTTTGTTTGTTTGTTTTTGTTTTTGTTTTTAGGCCACACCCAGCAGTGCTCAGGGGTTATTCCTGGCTCCGTGCTCAGAAATTGCTCCTGGCAAGCATGGGGGACCATATGGGACACTGGGATTAGAACCAATGACCTTTTACATGAAAGGCAACCGTCTTACCTCCATGCTATCTCTCCAGGCCCTTTGTTTGTTTGTTTGTTTGTTTGTTTTGGGGCCACACCCATGGTGCTCAGGGGTTACTCCTGGCTGTCCGCTCAGTAATAGCTCCTGGCAGGCAAGGAGGACCATATGGGATACCGGAATTCGAACCAACCACCTTTGGTCCTGGATCAGCTGCTTACAAGGCAAATGCTGCTGTGCTATCTCTCTGGGCCCCAGGAGCTGTTTCTGAGTGTAGAACCAGGAGTAACTCTGAGCTCTGCCAGGTGTGACCCAAAAATAAAAAAAAATAATAATAAGTGTGAATAGGGGGTCCAAGGACTAGCCCATCCTGAACCCTGCCTGAAAACCCTTCCATAGCTATAAGCTAAAGGCATTGAAGCTCCTCTTTGAAATGCAAATGTTACCTACAGAGTTGGTAAATTAACCCAAGTCTATTTTGTTTTTTGTTTTGGGGTCACACTTGGTAGTGCTCAGGGCTAACTCGTGGCTCTTCATTCAGTAATTACGCCTGACAGACTCAAAGACTATATGGGGTACAGGCAATTAAATCTGAGTCATCTTCATGCAAGGCAGGCAACCTACCAACTGTACTATTGCTCTAGCCCCAACTGAGGTCTTTCTTATTAAACCCAAGGATTTAGCACAGAAATCATTTGCTGCTGTCAATGCTCCTCCCAAGACCTGGACTTTGGACAGAATGAGGACAGGTGGGGCTGAGTAAGCCTGGGTAGGACAGGACATCTATGTCTGTGACAGTCTTTTTGGTTTAGGTTTGAAGAACATATCTGGCAGTGCTCTGGGCTCATTCTTGACTCTGAATTCAGGAATCATTTCTAATGGGGTTCAGGGGACTCTATGGGAGTTATCAGGGATTGAACCCAGGTCAGTTGCATACAAGGGAAGCACGTGGCCTGCTGTCCTATTTCTCTTACTTTGGTTTGGTGTTTTGGCCTATACAACAGGAGGAATTGAATCTTCTGAAGATCTTTACATTCTAAAGTTAATCCCTTCCATTTCCTTTAGGTTTTAGGTGTCTTAGGAATCCCGGTGGTGTCTCACCTCAGCCTTCATCTCTTTTTGCCATTTTAATCCTAATCTCTGGTTAGCTTCTTAGGACTCTCAGGCAGCTGTTTAGAACTTTGTGCTCATTTCACAGATAGATCCTTTTGAAGTTCCCATTCAAAAGCATTTGATATTCAAGCAGTATGTGTGTGGTTGAAAGTCATAAAATTATCCATGTGAAAGATGTCTCTTTTTTCTGGTGGAAACCAATTGAAGTGTGTACCAGTTCCCCGGAGCAAAGCTCACTGCCTGAAACCTATTTTTTTTTTCTCTTTTCTGCAACGCTTCGCCACCACTAAATTGAGTTATTCCGACAGCCTTTGATGTTCTGGGTTTTTTTTTTCCCACCCCTAAGTATGCATATGAAAGCTGAACAGTAACATAATTTAACTCTTCAAGATTTACTTTTTAATCACCAAGGCAGTTCTTCTGGGGTTCAGAGAGTTGACCTCATTTTCTCACATTGAAATGGATTTAGGTTAAAGAACTATTTGAATTTGGTATTTTTCTCCTTGTCAGCATGACCTTCAAGCCTCATTTTCCAGCAGCTGGAAACATCTGTACTACACATGAGTCATTCCTGACTTGAGAAAACTAAAGGTATTCACAAATCACTGGACTCCATCAGTCATGTCCTTCTTGATGGTCTGAATTGGTGTTCAAATGCAATTGTATGAAGTGTCTATATCCATTTTACAAAAATAAAATGAGAGGCCAAAGAGATAATACAAAGGGTAAGTTGTTTGCCACATGCAATTGACTACAGTTTGATCTTCAGCACTTCCTATGGTCCCCCAAGCATTGCTAGGAGGGATCTCTGAAAACAGAAGAAAACACTGAGCACTATCAAGGATGCCTCTCCCCAAAAAGGGAAAATGTGACAATCATCAAGGAAAAAAGTCATGAAAATAATAACCACTTTTATACTTACCTGGCAGGAGAGATACCATGATCATGAAGGTGGTTTCCCCAGGGCAAGGCTCACCTATTGCACTCAGAGTGTGCTGACCCCTGTGATTTCTCCAAATGTGGGAAACTCTATTGCATAATTTGTGGTAGTGGGGGACTGCGTTCGCGCTCTCCCCTGGAAAAAAATAATAATAATAACCACTTTCCTATTAAATACAAAGGCTTTCCATAAACACTACAGTTAGTGATTCTGGAATCAAATATATTAGCCATTAGGATACTCTATTGAAAAGAGTGTCCCACAAAGCTGAGCCATCTCTTTCTTCACTCCCAGAATTAAAGTCTATTTTGTGAGCACATGACAGATAGATGTCTCTACACCTATAATCTATCTAACTATACAACTTACCTGACAAGCAGGTTTCAATTGAGAAACTGAACTAGAGGATATAAATATTTCTAGATGGCCTATCAATTATTTTGAGCTATAATAATGCTCACTTGTGTTTCCCCCACAGAAAAGAATTCCCTGAAAACTGATCAAAGAATTGAAGTATGGTTAAGAACTAAGGACCAAAAGAAGCACATTTTGGAAGTGTTAACTGAACTAAAACCCCTTGCTTCTTTTGCTCATATAGTGAATAAAGCCCCATAACTATGCAAGCTGTCTTTTCATATTCTCAGGTTAGGATTTTTTCAGAGAAGGAAGAAAGGTTGCAGCAGATGCTCAGAATTCAAGTCTCAGATGGTGTTAGTTTTGAAGAATTGCAGAGTCTTGGGAGAGCTTTTCTCTCCCCACCAACCTTCAAAAGCTTCTTCAGTAGGAGAAAGTCTGTCAACTTTGGTATCAACTTGGTAAATCAGAAGAATTTATTAAAAAGATGATGGTGTCACCAGGAAGTATGAACAGAAAGGCATCACATTCACAGAAAATGCCGCTGTAGTTAATAAAGAAGTTAGGTGAAAATTGAAGTAGAAGGAAAGTGAACTATTATCTAAAGGTGTTGAACTCTGGAGCCTCTCTAACATTGGCCATGAATGCCAATAGGGTGGTTGGGGGGAATGTGTCAGGGAGAGTTTATTTGTAGTAATAGACAAGTATTCCTCATCTGCTCAGATAGAATGGGTTCAGAGCTGACACAAAATAGCCTCAAATTTCTAACTCTTCAAGAGAGTCCCCAGGGGAAGATTCTGCAGGTGTAAAACATAGTTATTTAAGAAAAAGGCATAGTTATAAAACCAGTACTTCTGCCTGGGAATTTATTTTAATCACCCTGATGATTCATTCACTTATGGCTTCATAAGCAAATTTAGGTGAGCCCCAAATCTATTTCTTGGTAACAACTCAGATCCTGTATACCCAGAACTTTATAATTCTGTCTTCTTTCATCTGGCTCTCTCCAGTGCCAAACAAACCTTCAGATCATTCTGCCCCATCAAGGTTTGTATATTCCTCATGGAAGTCATAAGCTTTCATTCCCTTTGCTTTCCTGAGATATGACTGCTATCTTCCATGTCACTGAGGAGACAGAAGAAATGGAGTCTGAAAAGAGGCCTTTCCAACATAAATGAACCAGATCTGCTGTAGGAATTGAAATAAACAAACATGTTTTGACAACTCCACATTCTGTCCCCAACTCATGCCAAAAAAGCAACCGGTGGCTGGGGAAAGGGCAAGACCCTAGGATGGCATCACTCCTAGACCAGGGTTCATCTCTGTGACCCTCCACAACCAGACAGACAAAAAGAAGCCAAAAAGGACTAGGGAGACAGCACTGCAGGGAATCAAACTGCATTCGATCCCCAGGATCAAATTAGGCCCCCTATGTCAATCAGGAATGATCCCTGACAACAGAGCACAGTAAACTGGGTGTGGTATTCAGACCAGAGAAACAATCCAGAGGAAGAATCATCTAAATGTAAAGATGTCTAAATGTGTCATCAATTTCCATATGTTTGTGTGAAAAGGTCTTTGTTTAGTTTCCCCCTTTCACCAGACCCAACCCCTTTCCTCATTCTACCTTCTTTATCGTCATACTTTTTGGAGCCATCATTTCTTCATACTTGTGTGTTGGGATGGGATTATTTTTGGTTTGATTTGATTTGGTACCAACCTGATGACACTCAGAGCTTACTCCTGGTTCTGTACTCAGGGTGTCCTTAGTAGTATTGGGGGTCTAATCCAGTTTGACTGCATGTAAGGTAAATATCTACTTGCTATACTGTCTCTCTGGTCCCTTTATACTTAAATTGAAACCAATTCATGTGAGGTTTAACTCCAGATAATTTTTGGAGGGGGATTCCCCCAGACATTCTCAGAAGGGCCTGGGGCTACTGTAGAGTCTGAGCTGACTACCCAAATCAACACTGAGAATCAAAGACAGGATAATGCAAGGTACAAAAGGGAGTTTATTTGACTAGCCAAGGTTCAAGTCTCATCCAACCAGTGAAGTCTTGACCAAGACCTCAAATCAAATTTCCAATCAGTTTTTTATAGGGCTCACAGCTTTAACAACACAAGCCTTTCATTGGTTAATACAAACAGTTCATTCTTTTCAACATACATGATTGATCCATTTCCATTTGCACAGAAATCACATCATTCTTTTGCTGACTCAACTTTGTGTCAAGGGGTCCTTATCTGATGGAACATTTTGGGCCCACCTAGTTCCTCTATATCAGCAGAACAGGAAGGGTCCTGCCCTTTAAAGGTTATATTTTGCAGTTATATTTCTGGGCTGACTCCCTCTGCCTATGGGGAAGTTTTAGAGTGGAAAAATACAGAAGCTTTATTAGGGGGTTGGGACCACCTTGATCCTAGGCCCAGAGGGATTTAGTTCTCACACGACTGCTGATAATATTCTGTCAATTGGTTTAGGAAGTTTTAGGCTAGGGCCTGGCAGTGAGGCACTCTGCCCCACAAAACAGAACCACTGCTCAATGCTTGGGCTGATGGAGTGGAGTGTGCAGTGGTGGAGGTTGAACTAGAGTTCTTATACTCCTGTAAGATATTCACCCCTGACCCCTGGCTCCTAAATAAAGCTGCTTTTCAAAAGGCCCTAGTCTTCTGTTGTGTAAATTGTGATAAAAAGAAAAAAAGACAAAATCAGTTGTACTCATCATATAAATATAAGATGACCATCAAAATTAATGTAATGGAAAACAGCATGATTATATTCTAGTTTATGCTGGAACTATGCCTGTTTTCTCTTACAGGGATATTAATTTGCTGAGAGATACTAAGCGGGTTAAAGACAGATTAGTATCAGAGACCTCTAAATTTTGATTGGAATTCTTGAACATGAATTCAGCCTCATCACAAAACACCTGGTGTGCCAGGCATTCTCACACACATACACCCCAACAAAACAAGGACCTGTTTTACTCCCCTGGAGAAACATGGTAACAGAGGCACAGAAAAGGTGAAGAATCTATTTAAAGTCATTTAATGGCTAAAGGAAGAAGCCAGAGTTCAAGCTTTACCAGAATGACTAAAAAATGAGCTCGATCTCCTCACTCAGAGTCAATAGTGGGGTGTACCCAGGACCAAAAATTCTGGGGCACTTGTGCAAAGAGTCAGAGGGAGACTATATGATCAAGCTCAGTTGTTTTAAGTTCAAACCTTAATAAAAACAACTTGTGTAGTGGGGTCAGTAAAAGAACTGTAGGCCTGGCACTTGCCTTGCATGCAGTTGACCCTGGTTTTATCCCCAGCACCACATATGGTTCCCCAACAGTAGTGATCCCTAAACACAGAACCAGGAGTAAACCCTAGACATTGCTAGGTATAGCAAAAACAACAACAACAACAACATCAACAAAAACCCTGCAGGTTGGAGATATAGTACAAGTGAAAGCACTTGTATTTCATGAAGCCAATTCAAGTTCGAATCCCCAGCACCATCTATGGTCTCTTAGTATCCCCAGAGGTCACTCCTGAACACACAGAGTGAGGACTAGCTCCTGGGCTACATCAGGTATGGCACAAAAATGAGAGGTCTATGCATGAGGTCAATCTGTCTGATGGCTCATTTCCCTTCAACTCAGTCTTTTATGTAGAGCTCTCAGCCATTCTATGTCAGGGGAGCCCATCTGTGCCTCTAGTGCTTATTTCAATAACAGGATTCTGCTTCTAAGAAATGGACTTCTTGCAAGATCTTTGCATATTTAGTGCTTCATTTTCAGCTTTGCCACCTCAGACTGGAAACCTGATCATGTGATTCCATAGGGATAAAAAAGAGAGCTACTCTATCCTGACCTCTGCAGTTTTTTCAGGGAAATATGAAATGGAGAAGGAAGAGTCTTAACAAACACACACACACACACATAAACACACACACACACACACACACACACACACACACACACACTGTCTGAGAGTTGATTAAAGAAGCAGCAGTAATTCCAACCATTTTAGAATTATCGACGGATGAGGAGCCTTGGGTAATTGCTAAAGCCCAGGTTGGCTACTTAATACACTGGTGCTTAGATTAGTTAATAGTTCAATTGCAAAAGACTCCAGTGGTAAATCCCAGCACTGCTGGTTTAAACTCAGATTTGCTGCATTTTAAACTTTCCCTGAAGTTGCCATTTATAGTCAATTTCCTGTGTGAGAAGAAAATGCAGAAGGACTATCGGCTCTTGAAGGACCTCCATCAATCTTAACAGAATCACTGCACGACCAAGCCCTGTGTGCACTGAGATTCCCATCACACAGAAGTTGGGGCTAGTTTGAGAGTCTGTTTGAGAGTCTGTGGCACATGAGAGCAGAAAAGACACAAAGGCACAAGTTGGACTAGCTATCCCTTCTGTCCCCAGGTCTCCCTCGATTGTCTCTTCCTCTCCTAGCTTCAGT
This sequence comes from Crocidura indochinensis, assembly GCA_004027635.1. NCBI lineage: Eukaryota > Metazoa > Chordata > Mammalia > Eulipotyphla > Soricidae > Crocidura > Crocidura indochinensis. The sequence goes on from PVKC010022509.1 coordinate 12,304, forward strand.
CCTATACAAATCTCTACATTCATGCTTAAAAACTCCCTTAGTCATGTTCTATTTTGTTTGGACACATTTGGAAGACACATCTGGTAGTGTTCACTCTGGGACCCTATGGGGTTTCAGGATTGAACCTAGATCTATGGAATGCAAAGCTAATAAATGACTCACCTATGATATTATCTCTTTGGCCCTTCATGTTCCTTGTTTTGTTATGTTATGTTTTGTTTTGTTTTGTTTTGGGACCACACCCAGTGGTGCTCAGGGCTTACTCCTGGTTCTGCACTCAGGAGTCACCACTGGCAGTGCTCTGGGGACCACATGAGATGCTGGGGATCAAACCTATGTCAGTTACATATAAGGTAAGTGCCCTTCCTGCTGTTCTATCACTCCAAACCCCAAGTCCCTATTTTTTTTTGTGTGTGTGGTTTTTGGGTCACACCCGGCAGTGCTCAGGGGTTACTCCTGGCTCCATGCTCAGAAATTGCTCCTGGCAGGCACGGGGGACCATATGTGGCACCGGGATTCGAATCAATGACCTTTTGCATGAAAGGCAAACTCCTTACCTCCATGCTATCTCCCGGGCCCCAAGTACCTATTTTAACAGTTGTCAGAACCAATTTCTGGCACAACCCAAAGTGTAGTGGGAAAAGATTTGTTTACAGAAGCTGCTTTGTGACCTGCCAAGCTACTAATATAAAATATATATATATAATATAAATATATAATATAAAAAGCCCAGGTCCCTTTTCATACTGGGGTTAGAGCTGACCACTCCCTGTTTGCCAAAGGCAGAAACAGGCTAAATTAAGAAAGGAGGCCGGGGCCAGGCAGTGGCGCTGTGCTTGCCTAGGACAGACAGCAGTTAGATCCCCCAGTGTCCCATATGGTCCCCCAAGCCAGGAGCGACTTCTGAGCTCATAGCCAGGAGTAACCCCTGAGTGTCACTGGGTGTGGTCCAAAAACCAAAAAAAGAAAAAAGAAAAGAAAAGAAAGGAGGCCAAAGAAAGGAGTGATGATGAGGTGGGGAGAGGGATCCCACTAGCTGTAGCCTGTCCCTAGGTACCCCCACCAAGAAAAGTTCAGCTCCTTTAATTGTCAACAACAACATGCCCCAGTGGACAGCAGAACCTCAGCCTTGAAATCCAGCAATCGAACCCTTCCTTCAAAATATGCTGATTTTTGTTTGTTTATTTTTGGATTTTTTTGGGGGGGGCACACTCAGTGATGCTCAGGGGTTACTCCTGGCTATACGCTCAGAAGTCATTCCTGGTCTGGGGGACCTAATGGGATGCTGGGGATCAAATCTAGATCCGTCCTGGGTCAGTCGCATGCAAGTCAAATGCCCTACTAATGTGCTATCACTCCAGCCCTTCAAGATATGCTTCTCATGTAGTAATGTAGAGGGAGAATTAGGAGCAGAAGTGGAGATCTAGAGTCAAGACCTTGAATGACCCATTCTATGAGCTAGGCAAAGTAACTGGCTAGATCATAAATCATAAAATTATGACCAGAACAGAAGAGCCATACCATTCTGGTGGCTTGAGAAGGAGCAAACAGGGTCATAGAAACAATAAATGTCAGTATGGAACTTAAAACTGAATGTATGAATCGCTGATTGTACCAAGCATTATATATGTTAGCAATCATTGTATATTTAATGAGAAAATTGCTCCCATTGAATTGGTGTATCCTAGGGCTGGAGCAATAATACAGCAGGAAGGGCATTTGCTTTGCACATGGCTGACCTTAGTTTCCTCCTCAACATCCCATATAGTCCCTCCAGCACTGCCTGGAGAGATCACTGAGTGCGGATCCTGAGCATCTCTGAGTATGTTTCACACACACACACACACACACACACACACACACACACACACACACACTCTCTCTCTCTCTCTCTTTCTCTCTCTCTCACACACACACACACACATACACACACAGCAAATCAGTGTTAGATACAGTGTCCTGTATTTAACATATATAAATTCCATGTGAAGTGCATTCAGATTTCGCCCATTTTGGAGATATCCGGTCGAATTATGGCACATGCATAATTCAAATTGGCTCTCCCTCTAATTGCTCAAGTGTTTGCACCTGTTTCTTGGTCAGATTTCTGTAACTGCCTGAGGGTGACGGGGAGCCACCTTGCTCCCAAGCCTAGGTGATAGTAATGAAGAAAAGAAAACCCCTGCCCACCTTCTAAACAGACTCACTTCAAGCAGTTTAACAACAAAAAAGCAGAAGCTGCTGAGGGACAGCTGAGTTTGGGAGACATAACATAACTATGGAGAGCATTCGGGGTGTCCTGAGATGGTCAGAATCTTGCTTTGAAACTTGGTAACCTGGGAGCATACACCAAATGTGCTCATGTCTTTGATGTGGTCTAGATCCTGTTTTGCAAAATAACAGTTGAAAATTTCTGCTTCTATACTCTCCTGCCAGGCTCCCTGCAAATGCCCCAACATCCATCAAATATTCCATAAAAAGAAATATTGTTCTGGGCTCAGATCCGAAGCTCCACTCAACTGGTTCTGCTAGCATAAGGGAGCAGTGTTTTCCCACTTCTCAAAGCATGCTGCTTAGTTTTTTACAAGCTTTTGGTGGAAATTTTCTAAGTATAAGACCCAACCAGCTGACAAACACAGGTGGTAGAAGGATGGACTCAGCAAGGAGGGGTGTCCTAGAGCACCAACTTTCCCCCAAGAAATCCTGAGGGCCTCTTTGGAGACAGGTGGGCATCAAGGCAGAGAACTAATTCCCAGGGTCCTTCAGCAGGCCAAAGTTCCATGGGGAACAAGGGAGTGTGCTGGAAACCAGCTACCTGGCTGATATCAATTAGGCTGACTGCAGGGATCCTGGGCAAGCTACTGATCTTTCTATGCCACCAATCCCTTGACTCTCCAATAAGCAGAAAAGCTGCCTTATATTGGATTGTAAGGATAGAATCAGCAGATGTGAGTCAAGTGCTTAGAACAAAGTGTGATCAATAGAAAATACTGGATTGACTCATTTGGAGAGTTCCCTCCTTTTCAAACACAAAGTGCACAGTTTAGGGACACCCTGTAAGTCATCCAACACCTCTTTATAATTGCATATTCCAGTCACCTCTCAAATGGCAACACCAGCAGAACAGGTCCCCTTCTTACTGAGTGCTCTCTCACCCACAATAGACCCCTGTTTGCCTTTCAGTTGCATCCCCATTTCCTCAGATACAAACTACCCTATGTAGTTCCAGCCCCCACCTTTCCTAGGTCAAATCAATTTCCTCTATGTCTGCAACTTTCATTTCCCACCCATCCACCACCCCCGCTATATCAGAAATGCCTTTAATCTCCACCCTAACTCACAGGTTTGAATGCTTCTGACATTCAGAAATTTTCTTTCCCTTCACTCTTCTGCTCGTAAGCAAGCAATGTTTGGTACACAATATACCAATGACATAGGCACATCAATGATGTATGTACATCCATGGCGTCTGAGTTTCTGCTAAAGAAGCAGGCACTGTGGTAGTTGCTATACAATGTCCCAGAAACATTGTCATGGGTTCGGGGGCCGGGCGGTGGCGCTGGAGATAAGGTGCCTGCCTTGCCTGCGCTAACCTAGGACAGACCGCGGTTCGATCCCCCAGTTCCCCATATGGTCCCCCGTGCCTGCCAAGAGCGACTTCTGAGCGAATAGCCAGTAGTAACCCCTGAGCATCACCGGGTGTGGCCCAAAAACCAAAAAAAAAAAAAATGTCATGGTTCATTCAAATAACACTTAGCAGTTGCCCAGCATGTGCTTTCATTCTACAGAGAAGCTCAGCGCTACAGAGAACATAAGCTAGAGGGCTTGTGAAAGCACATTCTCTAGTCTAGGCCTGACCTATCAATTTGCATTTAACAAGATCCCAGATGATTCCAGGTTAAAACTGTTGAGTAGTAGACAGATATAGTAAAAAGGAAAATGTGCTTGTCGTGCATATCACCAACCAGATTCTGCTCTGCAAAACATATATATGCTCTGCAAATAAAATAAAATGCTCTATATATAAAATGCTCTGCAAAACATATATAGTCCTGAACATTACCATAGTCACTACTGAACAGTCAGGAGTAGTCCCTGACTACTTGAGGATGTGACTCAACCTCCACCCCATCCCAAAAAAAGAAAAAGCACTGAGCAGCACCACCCTAAGGCAGGACCGATGGAGCAACAGAAGCCTAGTGCAATTGCTAAGCAGGAAGGGATTTAATGAATGAAGTAGGAACCAAACCAGACTGGCTAGTGGGACAGAATGAGATCTAATTGGCCCTTTTTGTGTGTGTGTGTGTGGTTTTTGGGTCACACCCAGCAGTGCTCAGGGGTTACTCCTGGCTCCATGCTCAGAAATTGCTCCTGGCAGGCACGGGGGACCATATGGGGCACCGGGATTCAAACCGATGGCCTTTTGCATGAAAGGCAAACGCCTTACCTCCATGCTATCTCCCGGGCCCCTAATTGGCCCCTTTTAAAATATCTCTTAAGGGAGGATAAAGAGATCAGCCAATCAGACCTGGCCAATGGGACAAAATGTTATCTGATTAATCATTTTTTAAATATGACCAAAGTGATAGTACAGCCAATAGGGTACCTGCCTTACACTTGTCCAATCTGTGTTTGATCCCTGAGCACAACCAGGAGTAACCAACCACAGTTGGTTATGGCCCAGGAAAACAAAAACACTACATACCTCCCACAAGGTTTTTTTTTTATATATATATTTTTCTTCTTTTTTTTATTTATTTATTTTTTTTATTCTGGAATTCTTTTTTACAGTCTTATTGAGATACAAGTAACATACCTTAAATTCACATATGTAAACATTAGAACACCTTGGATTTCATGTATTTACATAGTGTACAAATATATGTATAATCTAAGTTTATAACATTTTTTATTTACTTAAACATCTTGATTACAGATATGATTGTGGTTAGGTTTCAGTCATGTAAAGAACACCCCGCTACATCAGTGCAACATTCCCACCACCATTGTCTCAAAGCTCCCTCCCACCCACCTCACCCCCACCTGTACTCTAGACAGTATTCCAGGTCCCTCATTCATTCCCATGATTATGGTAGTTATCAGTGTAGTTATTTCCATAACTGCTCTCACCACTCTTTGTGGTGAGCTTTATGAAGTGAGCTGGAGGTTCCAGCCCTCCTCTCGTTGTCTCTGAATATTGTTGCAAAGAAGACTTTTATTTTTCTCAAAACCCATAGATGAGTGAAATCATTCTGCGTCTTTCTCTCTCCCTCTGACTTATTTCACTCAGCATAATAGATTCCATGTACATCCATGTATAGGAAAATTTCATGACTTCATCTCTCC
>PVKC010022510.1:0-17656 GCA_004027635.1 Crocidura indochinensis
TTGATGAAACATCCTTATCAGCCAGCAACTATAAATGACTTATGGGAATAATATTTCAAAACATAACGACACAGCTACGTAGATTATTCTTCTAAGATCTGGGTTATTAAATATTAAATATCAAAGCTGTAAATTATAGTAGTGGCTTTATATAGCTAAATTAAATTCAAACAAAACCTAATTTCCTTAATCATTGGCTGTAATCCTCCAGGAACATATGCTATTAACTTAACTACAAATGACAGAAATTGTATGACTTCAGTTAAGTTACTTGAAATCAAATTCTAATCCAGGGAAGACTCCTCTGTAAATCTCCTATACGAATTTTAATACTGCTACAATCATATTGGCTTTTTACAAAGTACTAATCTTTGCATATTCTTAGTGCTCATTCTTTTATCTAATTTTATTTTATTTTCCCCTAGTTTTAGACTTTATAGGATATTTTGACCAGATTTGACTCTTCTTTGGAACAGAACATAATTAAAATGATCATCAAAGTTATTATAACTTAAGAATATGTACATAATTAAGCATAACAGGGAGTGTTCATAGATCAAAATAACTATCTGTGGCTCTGTAAGTAAATTAAATTCCAAAGTACTAGAGAAAAATAAAACATTATAATTTGGTCCATTGACTCCACGGTTAAATGTTTATCCAATAATTTGCATAATTGTGAAGTCCACTGTGCCCATTATAACTGAACAAATGCTTAAGTGAATTAATTAATTTTTATTCAGTTTTAGATAAATTCTAACCATTTTTGAAAATAGTTCATCATTTGTAAAGGCTAAATATATATAATTAAGTATCTTAAATTATTTAAATAACAGGATTATTAAAAGGGAAGGAGTTGGAGCAATAGCACCGTGGGGAGGACATTTGCCTTGTTAAACTTGATTTGATCCTCAACATTCTATATGGTCCCCTGAACCCTAGCAGGAGTGAGCCAGGAATAAGCTTTGAACATCATTGGGTGTGACTCCAAAACAAAATGAAACAATTTATAAATATGAGAAATGTTAGTCCATACTAAGGAGATGTACAGAGCAGTAGATGTGATTTTTTTGTAAATATAGATGCCTGGGAGCTTTAAATGTTTGTTATTATTAAGATAAACAATCACTGAAGACTCTCAGGATGAGACTTCATAGACTTTAATAAGAAGGATCTAATCTTAAATCAGGTTTAATCTTAAGTGTCATGATTACTGATGGGAGAGTCTTGGACTGCCTTGACTCCAACAAGCGTTCCCCTCCCCCTTACTGTTCAAGGTGGCAGCAGGTTTCAAAGAGTGACAGATGTCATTCCCCAAACCAAAAACCAATGTGTTATGTACTATTAAATATTATTATCTTTAGCACAGTGGTGTATAGCCATGAAGTTTTTATAGACTCATTCTTCTTATATTTTTTGAGGGGGCACATATGATCCTACACAGGACTTATACCTGATTCTGTTCAGGGATATCTCCTGGCAAGATCCCAGAATAAAATTGTAGTGCTTGAGATTAAACCTAGGTAAACGATGTTCAAGAAAAGCATCCTATCTGTACTGTCTCTATAACTTCTCTCTAGATTCATTCTTTCTTGCCTATGTATAACTCCACTTGTCTAATAGGAAGATCAACCTAGACTTAGGGGACCAAAATGGCAGCTCAAAGGAATGAAATGCACCCTTCGCTCGATTGAGGCTTCAAATTTGATTTCCAGCACCACATGGCTCCCCTTCCCTCATAGCCCCCACTTCTCCACCCATTCAACACAGTCAAGGCGGCTCTGGTACCACCAGTACTGCCAAGACCAACTAGTACAAGACAGACCTGAGTACCAATTGGTCAGATTTAGAGCTGGGCCAAAAGCACTAGATTGTTTCTGAGCTCCAACCACAGTAAATAAGTGTGATCAATGGTCTTTTCACTTCTCTACTTTTTTTATTTATATTTTCATTGTGGTCTCACATAGTTTGTTCAGTGGTCACTATTGGCGGTGCTTGGGGACCATATGGAGTGCCAAGGATGAAACTCTGATTAGCTTTTTGCAAGGCAAGTGCCTTATATCCTGTACCAGCTCTCTAGCTTTCTCCCCCCCCCACCCCCGCCTCACTTTTGTTTCACTGTGGAAAAGAATTATAATTTATCTTCATAATCACGTGTTCAAACCTCAACTCGGACCTCTCATTTCTTGATAAGATTATGTGGTTAACACACCAATGTTTATGTTATTATAATAAAATTTTAACTGATTGCATTAGGAATATTCTCGTCTTGTTTTCCACATTTTTAAAATAATTTTCTCTAAGAATATTTAAAGTTTCAATTCTTAGTAGTTATAAAAAGTGGTAAAAATTGCATTGAATGCCCTTGGATCAAAATGGATTGGAACAATGAATTATGAGCTTCTTAATTTTATTTCTATTTAGTAGAATAACAGTTTGTAAAACTGTTCATGCTTATAATTAAAGGATAAAATAGTACCACAGCACAGCTATTACCAAAGTATTCTATCTCTCTCTCACAGTCTATTGTATATTTTCCATCAGTCTTATAACCACCTTGGTAAACTCATTCCTATAGCTAGCTAGAGTCTAAGGGTTTTTCATTGTATGTTATATGATCGCTTGTGTTCATTTTAAATGTACCACATAGGAATGTTAACATCCAACATTTCACTTTTTCCTTTTGACTTATTTCATTTAGCATTGCATCCTCCAGTTTCATCTATATTGTAAAAAGGAAAGGTTTTATCTTTTCTAGTAGCTGATTGTTTTTTCCCTTTTATATATACACATCTTTATTTATTCACCTGTCTTGGGCTCTTGGACTATTTCTAAATCTTGACTATTTTAAATAGTACGGCAATTAACATAGAAATGGATATATCTTTTTTATCATTTTTTATGTTGTCTAGGTATTGCAAATGTAATTGATGGCTCATAGAGTAGATCTGTGTTTAGCATTTTGAGAAATCCCTTACTACTTTTCAAAGGAGCTGGGCAAATTTTATTCTCACCAACAGTAAATTAGAATTTAGTTTTTTCTACACCATAGTCAACACATATTTATAACTCTTTTGATATAGGCCCATTCTCCCAGATACCAAGTGATATCTTATTGCTTTGATTTTATTTTAATTTTCTTTGAGCATTTCAAAGCAGTGGAATTACAGTGAAATTTCTCTGAGTACTTTTTTTTACCATGTTCTTGTTGATGATCTGCAGTTCTTCCTTAGTAAAATGTCTATTCAGTTCTCTTTCATTTTTTATTGGGTTCTTTATTTTTATGACTTATTTACATATCTTGACTATTAATCCATTGTCATATATATGTGCAGCACAAATCATTTTTTTTCCATTCAATAGTAGTTTTTGTTTTAAGGATTGTTTCCTTTGCTGAGCAGAAGTGTTTCAGTTTCATGTAATCCTATTTGATTATTTTTTGCTTTTGTTTTACTTGCTAATGGAGTCTCAATTCCCAAAGACATCGCTGAAGCCAACACCATGAAGTAATTGCCACCCCCCCTTTTTTTCAATATATGGTATGGTTTGGGGGCTTAACATTCAAATCTTTAATCATTCTGAGTTAACATTTATGCATGGTGAGAGAGTGATCTAATTTTATTCTTTTGCACAAGACTATCCAATTCCCAAACATTTGTTCAAGAGATTTTCCTTTCTCCATTTTAAGCTTTTGGCTCTTTTGTGTAAGACACTATTATTCAAGTTTCTTGAATTTCCTGTAAATGCATCATTCTGTCCATTAACCTATTCTCTATTATTTGCATATACTATTCATCACTCATCTTACTATTGCAAGCTAGGGAATTATTGTTAGAAGGGCATAAACTTGATAGGCTTTAGTGACATTATAGAATGTTGATATTTTTATTCCTTTAGGTTTATGAAAAAACAAAAGCACCCTTGGTTTCATTTTTGCATGTAGGGTCTGTTAAATATTCCATTTCCCCTCCTGAACTGTGGTTTTGAAATGATAAGGTAAGAAGAATTGATCAATTTAATCTTCAAAATATTGTGAGCAGAAAAACTTCATCACAAAATTAAAAAAAAACTTATGAATTATTTTAAAGGAATAAAAACTACCTGTTCTACCAGGTAATTTGGAGAGCCAAAATAACGTCATCTTTTTCTGGGAAATACCCACAATTTCTCAAGAAAGTTATTCTTCAAACTGAGGGTTTTGTGCAATAAAAAGGACCTCTGTGGCCATATTTGTGCAATATTTTTGTATTATCAAGTTTTAATTCAGAAGGTGGAAAAATACCCTTTAGGTTCCCAAAGGAGTGTCTGTACCAATTTATTAAATGAATCTAACATTGCGCCTATTGGAGAGCTTAGAAATTGTTTCTCAGAAAAATTGTATTGCTTTTATTTACAGTTTCATAGGTCATATCCCAAATCCACGAATGTGGCACAGTTAAAAATTGAAACATGAAGTGTTGCTACAGACTTCCTTTTGTTTGACTATTTTCTAAAAAACTCACAGCATGAGGGTGTTATATTAACATTGAAAATATTTAAAGACGTTTTCAACCCTGGAAAAAAATGGTCTCACACAAAGAACAAAACCACATCCTAACAAACATAGGGACATTGTAATTCATTGGGTTCCTAGGAGTGGATAGTGAATATGATTAAAATACAGCAAACATGCCATTAACTCTTCTTAGTGCAATTCACATGCATACCGCATTTCTATTTAAGCACACCACGCTCATAATACTATCTGTCTAGTTTGTTTTATCTTCTCAGAATGCTTTGATTGTAAACTTTTGAAACCTCAGTCAAAACTTTGACAACCAAGATAATAGGACAATATCAAGGTCCCAGAATAACCAGGTCAAGGATATGCTTGCTGTACTAATAGCCAAAGATAATAAGTGAAAAGATAACAATATTCCCACTCTGGGAGAAGTAACATCTAATAAAGTCTATATGGATAGTGTAGTTTTTTGAAAATATTAAAAATCTTTTTTCATATCATTTTAAAAATTATGACAATCTTAAAATTCAGAGGAGAAGAAATATTCTCTCTCCACCTAGAGTATAGATGCATGTCTAGAATAAATACTGCCTGAGACTTGGAGCCATATAAATTTGTACTCTACCTTGAACCCCATGAGTTCAGTATATAATAAGCACAGAATAAAATTTGCTGTCTCATTTTTCCCAATGATCTTTCTATTGGCAATTTTATTATTGTGGGCAATGGTTCAGAGAGATAATAAAGCACTTGTTTACCTTCCATATATCCATCTGGGTGAGATCCCCTGCACCATGTATGGAACTCAAAGCACTACCAGGAGTGATCCCTGAACACAGAGCCAGAATACCCATGGGTGTGTTCCACAAACCAGCTAATAATAATAAAAAAATAAAATATTTAACATAAACATAACAAATTTTAAAAACACATAGGAAGGCTTGTAATTTATGATTTATATTCCAGACCTCAATATAAGAGGAAATTACGTCTTTAATTTTCATTTAAGGTCTACACTCCATGTGAAATTCTAATAAAATGATTTACCATGTGCAATTACTGAACTGATATATTTAAAATAAATTCTATCTTCTGTATGGAAAAAAATACCTCTGGCATGGTCTTATTATTATTTTAGCCATTGATCAAAAACATAACAGATGTGTGGCTTATTCGTTAGATATATATTTCTCAAAGTCTTAAAAAGGTGAATATTCAACAGTAGAGAGGCTCAATACTAGAAATGTTGATTTGGGGGTGATATTCCTATTGCTAGCTTTCATTCAGCTGCTTTCTCATCATGTTCTCATCATGTTCATGGCCATCTGTTTTACATATTCAGATTGAGGGAGAAATCTCCGGTTCTCTTCCTCTTCTTAGAGAAGCTCCACTCCTAAAAGATTGGAGTCCTGCCTCATTAGTTCTCTAACCCCAATTACCCCCCCAAATATACTTTCTACAAACATCTTTGTTATTCAATTTCAATGCATTCATTATTCAGGGACACATGTTAGTCCATATCATCCTTTCCTAGGATTACTTACTTTATGGAGCTGATCTTTATGGAATGAATCTTGCATCTTTTTTTCTGAGAAATAATTTGTATGTATTTGGTTGCATACAGTAAACCTTATAGTAGGTTGAAGGATAACCTTATTTGGAGATTAAGTATGGCTTAAGGAGACATGTAGAGGTGACAAGTGGTAGATGTTAAGTTCTGTGTCAATTTGACTGGGTCTGTGACAAGGTGCAGAGATATTTGATCAGACATTATTCCAGTCTTTCTGTGTAGGTCTTTTGTGAGCTGACATTGATTTTGATATTGGAACACTGAATAAACAAAATGGGTGAGTCTCATTCAATCAGTTTCAGGTCTACATAGAACAAATGACTGATCATTTCAGTAAGAATTTTTGCCTGATTGCCTTCAAACTAGAACCTTTGCTCTTCCTTTTCCTGTTGCTGTCTGTCATTCTTTAGGTTCTGAGACGTGGATTCTGCAGATTTTCATTGTGTCAGACTCCATAAGCACAGAAATCAATTATTTATAGTAAATCTTTCTATATACTGTATGGTATTAAATTATTTATCATTCTATCATATATATGTATATATATTATTTCCTCTGTGGAATATTATGATTAGATTGGTTATTCATGCATTTCAGATGCCTGTGATCTCCTGCTCGTTATTTAATCATGGCACGTACATTTTTTCTATAAATATTCCCTGTGTAGTCTTGCTTATATTCTATTGCTTTAAAATTTAAGAATCAAAGTATTTAGGTAGAGTGTTTGCCTTGCATGTTGCCAACCTGGGTTTGATCCCCAGCATCCCATATAGTCTCCTGAGCCTACCAAGAGTACTTTCTGAGTGCAGAGTCAGAAGTGAGTACTGAGTGTTACTGGATGTGGCTCCAAAACCAAAAACAACCAAAAAGAATAAAAAAAAAATTGTAGTCACAGTTCCTGCATTTGTCTGATTCCTAATTTGAGTTAGTAATTTGAGTGCCTTGAGAAGTATTGTACCTACTACAAATACTTCCTATATTCCCCAATTTACTAGTTTAGTATGAATCCCTTATATGCTTTGAAATCTAGTTTTGAGCTAGAAGGGTGTTAAACATACATATCCTTTTATTTTACGGGATATATTTAGAATCTTATAAAATTGCACGTGTAAAACTTCAAAATATACTAACCATCATCCTATAAATTATCAAATTTGCTACCTTGTAATATGCATGAGTAATTGTTACTGTGGATTTATTTGAATTAAAATATCTCATACTTTAGAAAATCAACTTGATTATTACAAAATCCCTTCAGTATATCAGGGATCATAGTTAAGTATCTCCTCTACAAAGTTTATTATAAATTACTGCCTTGGCAGATATATAAAACATATAAAGGAGGCACTTACCTCTTTAGGAAGAGCCATAGGATTCTTCTAAAGTCACGTGATCTTTACAATCATTGCTATAATGCAATGAGCAGATATCACTATAATTCTATAATGTTCATTATGGCATATAATATAATGTAACATATATAACTGCTCATTGCTATAATGGATCAATAAATGAGAATGTGACCAATGTCTTGTCTAATAGTATCAGTCATCAATGAAAGACACAACTTTTTTTTTTTTTTTTTTTTTTTTGGGTTTTGGGTTTTGGGTCACACCCGGCAGTGCTCAGGGGTTACTCCTGGCTCCATGCTCAGAAATTGCTCCTGGAAGGCATGGGGGACCATATGGGGCACCGGGATTCGAACTGATGACCTTTTGCATGAAAGGCAAATGCCTTACCTTCATGCTATCTCCCGGGCCCCAAAGACACAACTTTTTCAGCAGATGGCAGCATGTTTCTCAGCATCTTTATGGTAAAAAAATATGATGTATATGTTTTTCTTAGAAATTCTGAACTTTGTGGGAATTCTCTTTGCATGGAGATTAATGGGATGGAAACAGGAAATCAGATAGATAAGTGCCAAAAGAATAAAATAGACTAAATTATTCACTTACTCCTTTTTTACCTTTATTATCCTACCAAAGACTCAACTAATCCTTCTGAGGATACTACTATATTTTTTAAATATTACTTAGAAGAAACCAGAGTTCCCTGATTAAAGAGGTTTTATGTTTCATTTGTAACTGAGTCATAGAAAAGAAACAAAACAAAGCACATTCAGTTCAATCAAACTCTAACCAATCACATAGGTTTATTAAACATGGTATCAACAGAAAATATGAAGTCCTTGCCCAGAAAGAATAGATGCCAAGAATGGAGTAATTTTCTGGCTTTGTCTTTGATTTCTATAAATTGTATTCTTTGTGCAAGTCTATATTCCCGAATAGCTGTTGATATTAAACATCAGGGAAAACTTACAAATGGACAGTGAAATGCATTAGGAATTACCAGATGTTAGCCAGCTACACTTCGCAAGAACCATACCCACATCTGTTTTTGACCTCGACTGCATGAGACACTTTCTTCTCTCTTATTCAATATCTTTAATTTTGGGGCCAAGTGCATATTGGATGCAAATACTTTTCAGACTAAAACTTGGCATCTGAACTCTTGATTTGGCTGCAGTTGGGTTATCACCAATTTGCAAAATAAAGTATGAATAATAATCCAAGCTGTGAGTGTGCAAAGTAAAATAAATCTTTACTTTACCATCTTATCAGGGAATATAAATCAATCTGGCACATGCATCAACCTTAATTTCTGTGTCAACGTTCCAGATGCAGCTATGATTTCACTTTATAAATAGAACCACCAAGTTAGATATAATGAGAATTAAAGACACCATGGATCTCATAATTGGTCCTTTTCCTCAGAAGCACAGTCTATACCCAGAGCCACAGTACTCAAATTCGCTTTCCAACGTTGCCTTGACACAAGTCATTTTTATCTCTTTGTCTTTATTTCTCAGTGAATTCGACTTTATTCTGCTGCTGTTCCCATATTCTGCCATATATGCTTCCTGTAGACAACAAGTTAATTCATTGGAAAAGAGAGAACCTTTTTTTTCAGAGCACAGCTGTGTGAAAACTTACTGTCATTTTTTATGTTTCCGAGTAATCATTAACAGTAAATTTTTGCTACTGGTTTTCAAATGGAAACCCCTAATAGTTTCAGAGTCTTGTACCATTCTGGACTGATCACTAGGACTCTAGCTATTGTCAATGATTAACAAAATTTCTGGTTTATTCTTCATGTATCTGTGCTTTGGTACAAAGTCATACCTTCTTTAGTAAAAAAAGAAAATTTCTATGAAAGAAGAGATAAGAGAAATAGTCATACTTGCCTATAGTTGCATGGTATTAAATAAGATTCCATGTATCCATACCAATCGTTTCTCTGTTAACCCTGTTAGAGGGAAGTTTTTCAACTATCCTTCAAGTTTTTGTAATCCTGTGTTATTCAAAATATGACATCTCCATTCTTCACCCTTCCCTTGATTTATACTGATGTCGTACTGTTTTGTAATTCTGCATTTCCAACACTTCAGTACCTCAAGATGCGTTATTCTGCCACCTCATTAAATTTTTATACTCTCATAAGTACCTTCTCTGTTGCCTCCAATGTCCTCTTATTCTTTTGCATTGTCTCTTTGGCCTAATATCTATCTTTTAACCTTCCATATGATGTCCGTATTTTTCTTTATGCAGGAACTGTACATATCAATGACCTAGTTCTTACTAAATTAGTGTTAAGATATATTCATATTTCTGATCCTTGTAGTAACATTTGATTTCTTGTGGCCTTAATATTTCACCCATTCTGTTGACTTTCTCCATTTCCATTCCTAGTCTCCCCATCTGGATTTTAAAACTGATATCTGAAGTGTTGATATCATCCCCTACACTTGGATCTCTATGCTTTTGGCGGTTCCTTGGAAAAGTGACCCAACAACAATGCTCCAACTGTGTCTTCTCTGAACTTAGAGGGCTGAAGGCTGCCAGAGAAAATGTCAGAGTTCCATAATTTAGTGCTAAAATACTGGTTCAGAGTTTCTCGTTAACTTCTTAATTTATCATTGCTTAGATTCTACTTTCTTTTCCCTCAACTACAGACCTCTAGACTATTTCAAATTTCTCACCCAAATCTGTTGCTAGTTCCTGGCTTTGAATCCTATTTTAATATGACAACTGACGTCCACAGGCCTGATCTCTGTTGATTTCCTGTCTTCTTTAAATCTTGAGTTATCTAAACCCACACCCTTCCTTCCTCCTTTGCAGTCTCAAAGGACAAAAAGTCCTTTTCCTGCCCCTGATATCCCAACCCAACCCCCTCAAGTTCATGGATTGCATCTTGTTCACCTTTATATTCTCTAAGACTGGAGCAGGCCTACTATTTAAAGAAGACACCACCTTACTTGATTGTTTATATAATCAAACTTCCTTCCTTAACGGGTCTAGATGTGTTTCTTAAATAGACTAACCTATAAAAAGCACCAATAGACTAAAATAAGAGAACCATTAAAGCAATTGTCCTAGGATTTGACGGTTTATTTCTATTGAAAAGATATATATGTTTAATATATTATGCTTCTTATATATTTGTACATTTATACAATTATATGTTTATCTCTTTTAGTAACTTATGTACAATAAAACTTGTCTTTTGTGGCTGATTGTGTGGACAGAGTGATAGAAGGCATGTTTTGCTAGTGTGAGGCAAAAGTTTATTCCTGGTATGACATGCCACTGTAATTCTGCCTATAGTAGCTTTGAATCCCAAGATAAGCAACAGTGATCCTCACAAAAATATTAACTAGCCAAAATGTACCTTTTATGATCCTTTATAACACTGCTCCAAATAAGTAAGTTGTGTACATGTTATTGACTCATTCATGGCTTCAGATTACAAAGTGGTTATACTCTTGTTTATACTATCTTTTTTTTTTTTTGGTTTTTGGGTCACACCCGGCAGTGCTCAGGGGTTACTCCTGGCTCCATGCTCAGAAATTGCTCCTGGCAGGCACGGGGGACCATATGGGGCACCGGGATTCGAACCGATGACCTTTTGCATGAAAGGCAAATGCCTTACCTCCATGCTATCTCCCGGGCCCCTGTTTATACTATCTTAAGCATTGGAATGATTTTATTGATGACAAATTATATAGAATAGACTCTATTCAGAGAAGGCAGTGGAATGATAATTGACACTCATTTTAAAAAATATTCTCAATATATATTCTGCTAACAGAGTAATGCATTTATCTGACATTTTTTGAAGTAAAATCTTCAAACTTTTAAAATTAAAGAATATTTAAATTTAATTTAATTAGAAATTTAAAAAACTGTTGTCGTTGATGACAGGAAATGCACACTGGTGAAGGTGTTGTACATTATGTGACTATAAATCAATCACCAACATCTTTATCTGTTGGGGAAAAAACTGGTGTAGGAATAACATTGGAACCACAGCAAGTAAATAAAAAAATTAAGAATCATTTAAACAATGTGATTGCAAGTTTGTTCGAAATACAGTTGTATTTTTTTAGATATAAAGTTGTTCATGATTAAATTTGGGGCATAAAATGCCCAACACCCTTCACCAGTGCACCTTGTCAGCCATCAATAATCCCAGTTTCCTTCCTGCCCTTCCCATTGGGGCAGACCAAGTGTTACATCTTAATGAATTCCAGGATCCAAACCATGTTTAGTTATTACGTCTTCTCAATTTTCTCTGGTTTGTCAGAGCTTCTTATCCTTTTAAGCTTTTCATGATCTTGTCATACTTGAAAAACATTGACAGGGAAATGCAAGGATTTATCTAATGTTTTTTATTTCCTCAGGGCTACACTGTGATTATGGCCTTGGAGGAGGAGGAAGAAGACCACAGATGTAAAACACTACTCTCACCATAACATGTCCAGGGCATGTTCTATTAATATGATATCAGTGTAGTTTTATTATAGACCTAACAAAATGCTACAGCACATTTTCGTATTGATTATTTGAATGATTGTTTTGCAAATCATGAAATCTACTGGTTGGCCTCCTCTGCTCAGTTGTATAAACCATGATCTGAAGTGAGCTCTGGATCTAAAGCACAGTGAATACCACGTCCATTAATCTCTTCCTCACACTCTGACAACCTTTTTCTAAATCATACTTGAAAGAAGCCCATAGACGAAGCAGAATCTCCCAGTGTCTTCCAATGTAAATTTATTGTAGTAGTCCCTTGATTAAGTATTTTTATGATTCAGCAGTATGTGGCATCTTCCAACTGTAGTTATAAATATCTAGGTTTGTTTGAGCAGATTAAAAATGTATCAAAGTCAATCAAGCCATAAACAACTGACATCTCCTGGCACTAATAATTTAATAATTAAAGTTCACCTTTTGAGTGCCCTTTTATTTCAACCTAGCTATTTTGTTTCTCATAGTCATACTTTATTTTCTTTAGTATTTTCTTTAGTATGCATTCCCTCATATGGGATTTCCAATGTCATTAAATATTAATGTCATTAATGTCAGTAAAACAGATTCAGTACAAAAATACATTGTAAATGGGTACCAATTATTGTTCATTTTTCAATAATAATGAAGGGAACTTAACAGTTCTTCTAGAGGCATAAGTAATAACAACAATGGCAATAATAATAATAGTCATTATCTTCTAAAACGATTGATCAAATTGTATTAGATCCTCATGATACTAATTTTATTAATGCATGAGAAAACTGAATCTTAGTGATAAAGAAACACACCCAAGTTTATTCAATTTATATATTTAAGCATTTACTTTTTTAGAACTGCTTCTGTAACATATTGTAGGTTGGGAGCCAACAGAATTTAGTTTATCTCATATTCCTAAATGACAGAAAGTTCAAGATAAATAATTTATAAGGTTTGGTTTAATTTGACGACTGTCTCTTGAGTATGACTGATTTTTACTATGTCCTCACATTGCCTTTCTTTTGTGTGTATGCATGCCTGACATTTCCCTGCATATCCAAATTTCTTCTTTGCATAAAGAACACCAGTCAAATCGGATACAGGTGGAACTAACATAATTTTGATTTTAGGTTCACTTTGCATTCAACCCCTTATTTTATCAAATATTCTCAAATCCAGCTGTTGTATCAGGAGTTAGAATAATAATTTATGGATTTGGGGCAAGCACAATTCAATGCTTACCAGGAGTTGTTATATGACCAAATCTTATAACTCGAAAGCTAAAATCTTGACTACTCAGCTTTTCTGGAAGACGAATGTCACAATATTCAAAATAGTATAACCGCCAGTATTTTCAGACTTGCTTTTCATCACAGCAGATCATGCAGTGTTTCCCCTGATTAGTGATCTCTCTTCACATGATATAATGAGGCATTGAGCTTAGAGCAGTGACATTTATCAGCTTTATTATTTTCCCAATCATTCACTAGCAGCTGGTTTTAGATGAAGACTCCGCGATGGTGTCATATTCCTGTTTGGGGGTAATGCTTATTCAATGATCATTTGAACTTTCATTTATTTATTCAGCAAGTATATACTGATTGCCCACTATATTCCAGGCCTTTTCAAGGCACTTTTGAATGATCAACAAAATTAATTCTATAGGACACATCAAAGTACTACCATGATTATTTTATAAATGAGAAACTAAGACTCAAAGTAAGTATATCAATAAACACGTCATTTGAAGTGGAGTCAGGATTGAAGAAAGCACTTTGAAGAAGATAACCTTGATCCTGAACATTGGATAATATAAATTTAAAATTTTAATTATTTATAACATTCATATAATGTTCTTATAACAACCTGAATGCTATAAATTAGTTTCTTGGTAGCTTTAGCAAAGTCTAATGATTGATAATTACTAATGACCTTTAGATTGCTTTTTTGTTGTTGCTTATTTTTATTTGGTATTTGTTTATGTTGTTATTTCTCTTGTTTTTAGGCCATATTTTGCTGTGTTCTTTGCTTACTCCTTTCTCTGCACTCAGAAATCACACACCTGGCAGGTCTTAGGGACCAAATGGGATGTGAGGGATTGAATTTAGGTTGTTAGTATGAAAGCAAGAACTCTACCCATTGTACCCTGTTCTTTTTTTTTAATTTTTACAAAAGCATAGATAGTATAGTTACTTCACATTGAAAGCAATTCTTTATTCAGAATTTCTCTCTGTCTCTATATACACATTCACACACGTACACACAGAATACACAATGAAATAGTTGTAGTTACTGTTCTTATTCCATACACATGTTTCATAATATTAAAGAAATTTATGATCTTTCTGGGTTAGCACTGAACTGAGAACCTATGAAATGACAGCAATAATGTAAAAAATCCTGAAATATCTGTTATAAAAACAATGCTTGAGAGCATGAAGAGATAGGTCAGGAATTTTAAGGAATTCCAGATAAATAAAATACAGACATTATTGGTTCGATGGATAAACCAGAGCATGAGAAAACTATCTAAGCTAGCAAAAATTCTGTGAGAGTCCCTAAGAAGCTATGGTCGTAACAGTAAGAACAAAGAGAAGTTGTGTGGGAAGAATGTATACAATTACATATTTAGAAAATGGGAAATAGTTGTAGATCTTTGTTCGTTTTTTACTAAGAATGATCACTTATCCTAAGCTAAATTAATATTACCAAAATATATTTATCAAAAAGAACAAACTGCTATTTTTAAATGAGGAATTTATTATTAGAAGTTTGTATAATAAGGTGAGCAAAAGAATCATTGATAAGTTGCACATAGAAATAAAAATATCTGTTGATGAAGGTATATATCTGGAAATTAAAGTTAAAAAAAAACTCTGGGGGTAAGAGCATAGTATAGGGCTATGTGTTGGACAGTATTACTATTAGTATTGGAAAGCCCAGTACCACATGGCTTCTGGAAAAGTGTCAGAAAGGTCACTGAACACTGCCTGATCAACCCTGGTGGTAGTCTGTGAGTCCTTAATGTTCTACTTGCTACCATATTGTCTGACAAATATTGGGAGTAGCCTCTGAGCCCCTTTTGATCCCTATTTGGGAAGATACTGAAAGGAGCTATGAAGACAAAGATTGGAATTTTAAGGCATTCCATGAGGCATTAGACAATAACAGCAAAATTATCAATAAAGAACTTTTTGATGCTGGAAAGATAGTAGCAGGTAAGGTGTTTGCCTTGCATGAACTGAATGCTTGAATTCCCAGCAGGAAATATGGTCCCCCGAGCAACTACTGAGCACAGAACTCAGAACAAAACCCTGAGCACTACTTGGTATAATCCAAAAGAAATAATGGAAACAAAATAACATATTTGACTACTTAAATGAAGCAGTTTGATTTTAAGACCAATATATAGATGTATAGATAGATGATTGAGAGAGATAGATATTTATGATAAGAATTCTAAGGATCTAAAAAAGTTAAAACCTTAAGACAAAAATACTGTACAAAAATAAAACAATGTGGACTATTTCTGACTTCTTATAAGTAACATAAATTTTAGAGAATACCAGATGCAGTCAAAGCTCAGGGTAAGCATGTGCTACATCTGAAAAATACTTTGACCAAAAATTTCATAGGTTTACTGCTTCCATTTCATTTACACTATTAGGATTGTAATTTGACAAGAAACAGTAGACTTATAGCTAGAAATCAGTATGTTGTTATAAACAACAGCATTAACAAAATCTGTACAGTAGAAGAAATAAGGAAGACGGCATTATAGTAAAATGATCAGATTCCCTAACTCCATAGTAAAAATCAAAATTCAAATAGCTAATTATAGATATTTTTATGGGGAAAGCTGTGTTCCTATAGTGCATGGAGTTTTTCACATACTTTATTTCACACACATGTATGAATAATGCTTGGTAAAATTAAAATGGAGTCAAGGGAGAAATAACCAACACTAGAAGACCAACTCACATCCTTCATGACTTTGGATATGCACCAATGTTGAGAGACCGTAGATGATATTCATAATTACATTACCAGTGTTGATATTATATCAAGCAAGATAATCTCTGGAATTGCACATTCAATGTGTGTGCATATGTGTATGAGAGAGACAGACAGACAGACAGAATCTCCTAGATTGGAATCACAATCTGCATGCCATTTCTCCTTCCACCCCTGCTCTAGTTAACCTGCAAAGATGAAGAAAGCAGCGTTGGCCTTTACAAAGAGTGAGCCAGTGACTGGTTTGTTGTCAGGCAATAGGTTCTTATTGACCTCTTACACCAAGGTGGATGAGTTCACTTAAATTCCTTTTCTTGGTAATTAGAATTCAGAATGTGAAGAGAATTGACCTGAAGTCATTGTACCAGAAAGTTGTAAAAAGCTCTACACATTGCTCTATATAATCACTATAACCACTTTGATTCATAGCTTTCCTCCTCCAGTAATTTCTCAATTTTATATATTATGTACCTTGTTTTTCATTTTCAAGGAATTCTCTCTCTTGTTAGACGATGTACAAACTTCTGAAAATCAATTCCATTTCTTGAGCTAGTTTAGAACGATTCACACTTTTATGTCCACTTTATATAAACTATGTTCATATTCTGTAAAGAAAGGCATGCTTACTTCTGGGACTTGGGACAGTGGTATGAGCTGGTTCTTTAACTTTATGACTGCTATACCATAGGCCTGTATGCAGAAGACTGATGATGATTTTGTAACTGATTTTGTCCTTTTGTGTGTATTTGTGTGGACACATGCCATGATGCTCAGGGTTTCCTCCCAGTTTTGCACTCAGCAATCTCTACTGGTGGGGTTGAGGGGACCATATGTGTTGAGGAGTGAAACCCAATTGCCTACATGCAAAGCAAATATCCTGCCTGTTGTGCTGTCACTCCAGCCCCTCTTTTCTTCTTTTAAACAGATATTGTGCTTTTGGATTATTGGTAGTTCTCAAAATACTTTTCAAAGACTCCAGTCTTCAAATATGGACCCAACCAAACACAAATGAAATGACCTCACACTTCTCTTTGAGATCAGGTTTGCTCTTTTAGATCCAGTAACAACAGAACATTAGTTGATATACAGCTTCAAAACAGGGAATATATAAGATATGGTGGAGATATCAGGGTGTTTCCCCCCTTCATTTGGTTAAGCATTTCTTCTTGAGAACACTTTCTGCAAAAAGGACCTAAAAATGAGGAAATTAACACTTGGTTAGACTACCTCCTGCCAGGCCTTGCCTTCTCCTATCAAATAGAAAATATGTACAGAACTTCAGCATCAAAAGGGGGCTTAGAGATAGCAGTGCAGGTAGGACATATACCCTACATAGGTTAATTTCAAACACCTCAGAGTTCCTCAAGAAGTACCAGGAGTGCCCCAAGTTCATAATCTAGAGCTAGTACCTGGAGAGAGCCGAAAAGAACTTTAGCATCAAGCAAGGCCACTCTGTGTACCTAAGTGATCAAAACAAAACAGGGCAAATCTGCAAATATATTTGAACAAAGACTAAACAAACACAATATCCAAACCTCTAAATTGAATTAAACCCCCTTCCATCTAAGTAAAAAAAATTGTTAAAATTCACAGTTGTAGAACTAACTCCATTCCATAACATCTAATTTAGAATAGGATATCACTTTCTTTAGCCTTTCTTGAAATCATATAGCAAGTGTCCAAATCTATTGTAGTAAGTTTTTTTAAGGTTCTTAGGTAAATACC
>PVKC010022511.1:0-17654 GCA_004027635.1 Crocidura indochinensis
TCTCTCTCTCTCTGACTTATTTCACTCAGCATGATAGATTCCATGTACATCCATGTGTAGGAAAATTTCATGACTTCATCTCTTCTGACAGCTGCATAATATTCCATTGTGTATATGTACCACAGTTTCTTTAGCCATTCGTCTGTAGAAGGGCACCTAGATTGTTTCCAGAGTCTTGCTATGGTAAATAGTGCTGCAATGAATATAGGTGTAAGGAAGGGGTTTTTGTATTGTATTTTTGTGTTCCTAGGGTATATTCCTAGGGATGGTATAGCTGGATCATATGGGAACTCGATTTCCAGTTTCTGGAGGAATCTCCGTATCGCTTTCCATAAAGGTTGAACTACACGGCATTCCCACCAGCATCCACCATTCTTTCAACAACTGAATAAATACATCCCTCTTTCATGTTTGGGAATTTATGTTTATTATACATCAGTGGAAACTGGGTTGAGTTGGAGAGATAGAATACGGCACTGCTAACCCCAGTTTGAATCCCTAGCACTATATGGTTGGTTCCCTGAGTATTCCCAAGGGTCATTCCTGAGTAGGAAGTCAGGAAAAAACCTGTGTACTTCAAGGTATGGCACAAGAAGCAAAACAAAAACAAAAACATTTTTTAGAGAAAACATAACACTAAGGAAAAGGGAGATGTTTTTTTTTTAAGCCACCTTCAAATAACATGCACAACTTGTCATGTTCTCTTAGCAGCCCAGCTTGTAGTTTGGGGTCAACTCTCTTATATCTGGATCTTGATTTTTATACTATAGCACATACTTTAATTCAGTACTCACACATGCATCTTTTCCATCATACATAGAAAAAAAAACCCATCAACTGATATCTGAGTCTGGTTTGGAATCTAAATGCTGGCATTATGCCCAGCCTCTGAGCAAATAGCTGGTTTCCAAAGACCAAGTTACTGGATGCTAAATTCAAACAAATGCTGCTGAGGGTGGAATATGAGATCCTTTCTTCAAGAATCTGCACATAAAATATGCAACCTAATGCCTGCACAAAACATAGTCTGGGCAAGCTTTCTAATTGCAATACATGAGCTATTTGAATTCAATATGCTTCTCATATGGAGTTCAGAGATGACTTTGTCTCAGTTCCTCTGAGACCCTCTGCATGTTTAATTCTTAGAAATGATGAAATTATTCTGTACTCTTGGTGATGTTTTAAACTGAAACAACAGATAGACGACAACAGTTGAACTATGTTGATATATTCTATATTAATTATTGCTCACATACCATATGTGAATATATAACTACATAGATTATGACTTGCATAATTTTTATTTAATATTCGGGTAGTTTTAACATTAAAAATATTCCATTTTGGCAAGGATGGCACAGCAAGAAAGCACATGCATTGCATACATAAGAGTGGGTTTGGTTCCCTGGCATTGCAAAAATATTAAAATAAAATAAAACAGAGATGGAGCTCAGCAATAGAATACTTGCTTTGCATGGATGAGGGCTTGGACTTTATTCCTGACACTGAAGGAGGCATTGGTGATATGCCTAGCATAAAAAACTCTACTTCAAAATTCAAAGAAGATTAGCTAAGCCCCTTAGGAATGATTTTTCAAGTTACATAAAATCATCATTTTCAGAGTATAAGAATATGCTTGCAGGAATTGCCAAAATTCTTGTTTTTAAAAGTAAATGTGAGAGTTTGCCAAAGAACAGTCTCTGAAATATAAAATTAAACTTTATAAAACTAGAGCCTGAAAAGTTGTCTGACAAGGGACTCTAGAATATTCTTATTCTTTCTTATTACCTGGACTTTCATAATCTTCTTACTTCTTACTTCTTAAAGTAAAAAGTGAAGACTACTTTTACCAGTTTATCTTTTTGTTTTGTTTTGTTTTGTTTTGTTTTGTTTTGTTTTGTTTTTTTTTGGGTCATACCCGGCAGTGCTCAGGGGTTACTCCTGGCTCCATGCTCAGAAATTGCTCCTGGCAGGCATGGGGGACCATATGGGGCACCGGGATTCGAACCGATGACCGTTTGCATGAAAGGCAAACGCCTTACCTCCATGCTATCTCCCAGGCCCCTTTACCAGTTTATCTTAAACAACATTCTTAAATGTCTTAAAATGCCAGCATGTGTTGAAAATTAGTACTTTTTTGACAAAATCTTTATGTGGCATTAAATTTTTTAACAACCATACAGGAATAGGCATCATTATTGTTATTTTACAGATTAGCAAACTAATGCACAGAGAAGTAAAAGAACTTGCCCAGTGTCAGAGTCAGGAATTCACACAGAGGTTTGTTCAAGTCCTGAATCCAGACTTATAACCACTATATAATCCAGCTGCTCATAAAACCACAATAGTTATGAGGGTTTGGATTGGGTCCTGACACATCAGAGAAAGCATGATGTTGGGACATTATAACACAATGGAAAGAAATAACCAAAATAATTGTATTCTATACCTGGATTTTATATCCACTCTATTTTTAATCATGGATAAGGCACTGAACTAACATTTTCTCATCTTTTTTCATTACTCCTCTTTTATTAAGAAAATAATACAAACCTATTACAAAGCATTGTAAATATCAAGAGAGATAAAGTGCTTGCACAACCTCTCGTTGAACTAAAGCTCTGACAATGACAATGTTGATGACAATGAAGGAGATGGGCATGCAGAGGGAACCCTGTGAGCTGCCTGGTCTCTCTTCTAAACCTCTTTCCTGAGACTCTCCAGAACCAGAGTTCTGAGCATAATCTGTCTCCCTCTGAGTCACCCAAAGAAAGTGGAATGAAAGATTAGTGGTATGGCAACAGTACATGCATAGCAAGGGAGCATAGCAGAATCTAAAACCAAAGCATAAAATAAAATCTGTTCTATTTCTACCAATGAATTTAGATTCCAATGAGTCTGACCCAAGGACATAATGAAAAAAACATTTTGCTCTATCAATGTGGCCCACAGAATACTAGGTCCCATGGTACCCCCAAAGTGACAGAAGTATTAATATCTTAATTTGTTGTTACAGTTTATGCACACATTTATATCTATCACATTCTTTCAATCTAAGAATAAATTCAAACATGCATATGACTGCTTATATGCAAACTACATACTTGTACTGTGTACCAAATTATCTCAGCTTTCAATCATCAGCGAATAGCAGACTAGATTTCTCACACAAAACTACATACTGGCTGCCATCTACATGATTCTCACATCTGTCATAGTGTCCCATACACCATGTTGAGTACCTTAGAATTAGAATAACTGTCTAACACACTTATTGTCATCTCCACTCAAATGGCACAAGGGCAATACCAATTACATTGGGAAAGCTTAATACTACCCCATTGGTTTACTGAATACCCTGTGAGTTTTCACTTGGAGAACTTCTCATTGTCAGGCAAAGAAGGCATCCTATTCATGATTATATATAATCTTTCCTCTATCACAGCTTTTCTGTATACAAACAAACATCAACCCTGTGTGATGCGCTAGCATGTGTTTACTGTTGTCTGACAGCAAAATCAATATGTGCTGACATCTGCTTGTGTGTATTAATCAGTATCCACTATCATCAAATATGATTTTGTCCCAAGTTTTCTTGATTTCAAATATTTTCCTACACAGACAACCTCTTTTTGTCGTTTAGCATTAAGGAAGATCTTCATGTGTGAAAAGAGGGAACTGAAAGCAAAGAAGGTGTTGGACACCTCTAAGAAACAATCATGGTGCCAGACTGCAGGCCCCTGATCAGCAGGGTGGGATTTGTTCCTCTTCTTCTCCAGGGCAGATACCAGTGCCTGCTCACACAGACATAGATACATGAGAAAGACATGCAGTCTTCCTTTTAAGGGATGGGATTAATTTCTAGGATCTTGCAGAGTGTGATATTGTAGTGTTGTGCCCAGCGGGTCTCGGTGACATGGAAATTTCACATCCAATCCCAGAATGGCACCTCATACGAATTTCCATTCATCAGGTCACATGGTCTATACATGTGCATGATGGGGACCATACATTGTCATATCGTTCTCCCCACCCCACTGTCTGTGACAGTGAGCCTGCAGTCCCACCAGCCTAGACTCAAGCCGTGCAGGAGTCACCCCACACTTTCTCACACGATCAGCTATGCTCTGTGACACTGTTTGGGGATGCCACCAGCCCCGTGTGACATGGCATCTCAGGAGTCACATCTCCTGCTCTTGGATGGGACATGTCAGGTCTGAGATCCCTGACATGAGGGAGCCTCAGAGCTACTCTCCACGCTGCAGCAGTCTCTGGGTCTTAACCCCGTGACTCAGTCTCCCCGCTGGCGTCCCCCTGCCAGCTCCCACGGGTGCCCTCACCTGGTCAGGTCCCGCAGCCGCGCCTCCTCTCCGCGCAGGTAGCGCCGCAGCAGTCCCAGCAGCCGGCGCTCGGGAGCCAGAGCACGCGCCACGCTGGTCAGCGCGGAGAATGTGTCCCCCCGCGTCGCAGCCCCTGTCTGGGCCCCTGCACGGAGCGCCAGCACCACCAGCAGGGCCGCCAGCCGCGTCGCGGGGCCCATTGCGGTCCCCGCAGTTGGTCCTTCCAGATGGTCTCGCTACCCAGCGCCCGGGGCTCAGAACACGCCCCGGGGCACGCCTCTTCCCGGTTACCCCGCCCCGCGCGCTCTCCTCCCACTGAGCCTCTTGGTCCAGCTATTCTGACTGCAAGGGGTAAGGGTGGGTGAAGCGGTGTGAGAGCAAAGAGGGGAGGGAAAAAGCCACAGACGACTACTGAGTCATCCTGGAGGAGGAGAGGACTTTTGATTAGAAGTGGAACGTCAAGAGCATCCTTGGCAAATGTAGGCTCCATAGAACCTAAAACTCTGCAAGGCCCTGAGTCACCACTCACTGCCTTACGGTACCTTGTGATCACTAAAGCAAATGATGTTCTATTGTACAAGACTCTTCTTCGTTCCATGGCTTTCTTTCCCAGGCAATGTTCATTTATTCCCCCTTCCCCAAGTGTCCAGTGGCTTCTTACTAAGCTGAGCACAGCAGAACCAAACCTGGATTCACTCACTGTTAAGCAAACTAGATGGGGGAGGATGATAGAAATTGGAAGACAACTAGAGGGTTGTGGGGTGGGCCTTTCTGGCAGCCCACCAGGTACATGAAACAGAAATGATGGAAAGTTTCTCGTGGTTGGGTTAGAATTCCAAGAGGTTTTACATTTCGCAGTCGGACACTCAGCTTGTCCTTTGGGGAAATCCATGGAAATTTTGAAGGCCCTAGTAACAGGCTTCTGGTGGGATCATGGTAAGGGCAAAAGCTAGCCACTTAAATCTAAAGAAACAACTCTGGTAGTACTAGCTGCTACCTTTGAGCAAGGTTTTTTAAACCTTCTTTTTTTATTTTAAACTTCTTTTGTTGTTGTTGTTTGTTTTGGAGTAACAGTGAGCAGTGCTCAGGGATTACTCCTGACTCTGCATTCAGAAATTGCTCCTGGCAGGCTCAGGGGACCATATGGGATGCTGGGAATCAAACCTGGGTTCATCCAGGGTTGGCCGAGTGCAAAACAAACACCCTACTACTGTGCTATTTCTCCAGACCCTTTTAAAAACTTCTTTCCCTGCCCTTTCCCCCTATTCCTATTCACAAATGTTTAATAAAAAATAAAAAGAAACTTAGGACCTGAGCAATAGTTCATTGGATAGGACACTTGTCTTGTTGTAGTCCACCAGGGTTCAATCCCCAGGATTCCATATGGTCCCACAAGCCCACCAGGAGTAATCCTTCAGCACAGAGCAGGAATAAGTACTGAATATTGCTGGGTGTGGCTCCCAAAAGAGCCAAAAAATAAAATAAAAGGAAACTTGCATCACTAACTCCTCAGTATCTGCTTCTGGAGAAGCCTATCTGTAACATCAATGCAATCAATATACACAACTAATTTGAACCCTGATAATGTAGGTCAATTCCATGCTTTGTGTTATAACTAACATAAGAATACATTTATTTCAGGTGTACAACACAATTATTAAACATTTCTATATGCTACAATATAAACCTCACAAGTCTCATTAACATCTATCACCATGTGGAATTACATATTTTTTCTTGAGACAGATTTTATGCACTAATGTAGACAGATTTGCCAGGAAGCTTTAAAAACTTAAACTTTGGGGGCTGGAGAGATAGCATGGAGGTAAAGCATTTGCCTTGTATGCAGATGGTCGGTGCTTCGAATCCTGGCATTCCATATGGTCCCCTGAGCCTGCCAGGAGCGATTTCTGAGCATAGAGCCAGGAGTAACCCTGAGCACTGCCAGGTGTGACCCAAAAAAACAAACAAACAAAAACAACAACAAAAAGAAAACCTTAAACTTTGGTTCCCCTACCTTGTATAACCTTCTTCTAGGTCTTGGAGATTATGGGTTGGGGAAACCTAGTAATGTAACTCTTTGTATTTGTAAAAATTTCAAAGAAAGTTTTGTTTGTTTGCTTATTTGCTTTTTGTAAGTGTGGTGCCAGGATTTGGACTCAGTTCTTTTTTTTTTTTTTTTTTTTTTGGTTTTTGGGCCACACCCAGTGACGCTCAGGGGTTACTCCTGGCTATGTGCTCAGAAGTCACTCCTGGCTTGGGGGACCATATGGGAAACCGGGGGATCAAACCGCGGTCCGTCCTAGGCTAGCGCAGGCAAGCAGGTACCTTACCTCCAGCGCCACCGCCAGGCCCCTGGACTCAGTTCTTAATGTGTGCTAGGCAAAAATTTTCTTCAGTCCCAAATAAAAGCATACTGCAGTTCAATAATTGCCTTTTCCCATTTAAATCCTCTTCATTATATTTCCCCGTATAGTAGGAATGTTGGAATGACCATGAGTCTGTGTTTGTTCATGTTTACTTATTTTATCAAATGCAGTTTATTTTCTTTTAATTTGGGAGCTACATCCAGCTGTGCTCAGGGCTTACTCTTGGTTCCACATTCAGGGATCACTCCTGGCAGACTCAGAGGACCATATGTGGTGCCAGGGAATCAAATCCAGGTAGACAACATGCAATGCAAGTGATTTACCCACTGTATTTTCTCTCTGAACTCTCAAATTGCAGTTTTAATTTGAACCTGCTTTCTGCCCATATTGGGTTGTATTAGATGGGTATTATCCCATGATAATATACCACCCACATGTTCATGTCACTAGGATTTTTAGATAGGGAATGGATCCTGTATTACTTTGGTGGATCTAATTGATCACAAGGGTCCTTTAAAAAGATGTGAAGGAAATGTAAGAACAGAAACAATGACTATGAGATTTCAAGGTACTCTACTGCTGGCTTTGAGAGACTTCAAAGGCAAAGAAATGCAAGTAACTTGAAAGCTGGAAAGTGTCAGGAAACCCCAGAAGAATCAGTCCTACACATACCTTGATTTTAGTCCATTAAATACCATTCCTAATTTCTGAACTACAGAACTATAAGATAGATGAGTTGTTTTAAATCACTAACTTTGTTTTCATTTGTCCCCTTCATTCCTTGAGTACTTTTTGTTTGAATGTTTGTTTTTTGTTTGGGGGCCACACCAAGTGGGGTTACTCCTGGCTATGTGCTCAGAAATCGCTCCTGGCTTGGGGACCATATGGGACGCTGAGGGATTGAATGGTGCTGTCTGTCCTAGGCTAGCGCGGGCAAGGCAGACCCTATTCCTTGTGCCACTGCTCTGACCCTCCTTGAGTATTTTGCAATATTCTAGGTCCTCTCGTATTTTTCTTGCCTTAGTCCTGGATCTGGGCTCAAGGACATGGTGCTAGTTGGGAACTCTGGGGTTGAAGACTCCAGGGTCATGCACAGCAATATTCATGGTGACGGAAACACATGATGCCAGTGGAAAATACATGGGCCAGGGATCAAACCAGGATCAGGCTGAAGCAAGGTATAACTCCAAGCCACAATACTATGTGTCTGTCTCCCTGGCCCAGATCCCTGGTTTCTTTTAGTGGAAAAGAGTAATTAGAAATCAAAACTAGGTTCTCACTACACCTACAGTGTTACTGCTTCAGATCATCTTTGCAGGCAGAACTAGGAAATCATATATAATGTTCCAACTGATTTCTGAGAGTTTTCCTTTTGTTAAATTGAGATAGGATATAAACTATAAAATTCTTCTCGGGGCCAGAGAGATAATACATGGGTTAAGGATCATTTTTAGTGTATTGCTGACTAGAGTTTGATCCCCACAAAGTCAGAGATAGATCCTGGACACTGCCCCCAAACAAAACAAAGACAAATTCAAATCTTGCCTTTGGGGGGGGGAGTATGTGGTGGGCAATGAAAATCAAACTAAAGGTGACACAGGGATAGAGGTCATGGCACTCCCTTTAGTGGTGGAAAACAACAGAAATAAAAAGACACTATTGATTTGAAAATACCTTCAGTTGTGAAGATTGTCTGCCAGCATAGGCTGCAAAACTTAGCTTCTAAGAAGAGAAGTAGAGGGTCTGGTTTTATGCCCCACAAAAAAATATAGCAATGCCTCAGCTATACAGATTCTAGCCGTATTTTTTTCAGGAAACTATAATTTCTGACAGGAAAGGTGATTAAATTAAATTAATTAATATTTAATTTAAAAAGCAACAAGGGGCCAGAGTACAGTGGGTAGAGTTAGGCACAGAGATTTACAATACTGTTAATGAGGTGGAAGTTTTATTGTTTGGGGAGTTGCTTTGTTTGGGGCCATAGTTGGTTGTGTTCAGGGATTACTCTTGGCTCTGCACTCAGGGATCACTCACAGTAGTTTCAAGGGAACATCTGGGGTGCTGGGAATAGAATCCATTTGGGCTACATGCAAGGTAAGTGCTTAGTGTATTTTTCTATCTCTCCAGCCTCATCCTAGAATAGGGTTTCATGTATACAAGGTTTCAAGTATTCAACACCACACCCAACAAGGCCCCACTACAGTTGTCCAAAGTCCCTTCTACCAGATAAGTTCAGTTCTGTAGATCAGTTTGCATGTTCTTTTGCTTCTGGCCATTTTGCTATTCGCTTACTATGCTGCTTTATATTACACATAAGAGAGAAATCATTCTGTGTCCCTTTCCTATTTACTCAGCATGGCATTCTTTCAGATACATCCATGTAGCAGCAAATTGCAAGATTTTTATAGCTAAGTAGTATTCCATAGTGTCCATGTGCCACAGTGTATTTATCCAGTTATCTGTTCTTGGACACTTAGGTTGTTTCAAGAGTTTTGGATAATATGAATAGTGCTGCAGTAAACATAGGGGTACAAATCATTTTTCAGAATAGTATTTTTAAGAGGTGGTTAATTTTATTATGGTAATGAAGCACAGGGAGGCTACTAGTTAGGTCAAGTTCTCCACTGATTGATTCTATCTGGAGAGGTACTTGAAGTGTTTCTCAGTGCAAAGATATACTTTCTTATTTTTTAGATTTTTAAAAATTACTTTATGTAAACAGCACGATTTACAAGGTTTTTCAGAATACAGTTTTTCCCCCACAGTTACAACATTGTTCATGATTGAGTTTCAATCAAACAATGTACAACACCCATAACCAGTGCATATTTCCTACTACCAATATCCTCAGTTTCCCTCCCACCCACACCCCTACCATTCCTCCTGCCTGGCTCTAGGGCATTTTTCTCTCTCTTCCCCCTTTTTCGTTCCTTTTAAACACTATGGTTTGCAATATTGTTACTGAGGGGTATCAGGCATATCATTTTATCTCCTTTCAGCACCCAGTTCTTGTCTAGAGTGATAGTGTTCCTTTCTCTGTCTTAACTGCCTATCCTGCTATTTGTGGCAAGCTTTCTACTGGTTCTCCTGGCCCTCATCTCTATTGGCTCTGAATATTATTTCCATACTGAGTACAAAGATGTTCTTAAAGTTCCAACTTAGCTAATCAAAGTAAGAGAGTACAACCCACCCTCCAAACTACAAGTCTCTGGTTAATTTGAGCTTTTTTTTTTTTGCGACTAATACTTAGCAGAGTTTTTTATGTTTAGTTTTTTACCTGTATTATTAAATAATAATTATTTTTTCATGTCAACAACTGCAAAATTAACTCAGAAAATTACTATTATTATCAGCATTTTAGTGCAAAAATTTTGATTTAGCTTGTAGTAGAACAAAAATATGAAGAAATGATCAAGATTTTCATATAAAGATAAAGGCAGGGAATGATGCTTCCCAGAAATAATAATAATCTCAACTTTATGCCATAGTATTTTGTTTGCTTATGTCACACCAACTGTGCTGGCCTTTTCTTTTCTTGCTGTTGCCAGTTCTTTCCTAACTCTAGGCATAATTTCTGACTAATTCCTACTCAACCTTTGAGTCATTTCCTCAGGATCTTTTATTTGCCTGCAGACTAGGATCAAATCCTCCTTGTAAATAATTCAAAACACCACCTACATTTCCCTAGGTATGAATAAATGAATTGGGATTCAAATTCCATATTTGTCATAAATGTTGTTCTGCTCTAGACGTAAATGCCTAGATTATTTTAAAAATAGAATAAGTGAAGTCAAAAGAGCATAAATGGAGGGTCCAGAGCAATAGTATAACAATAGGGTGCATACCTTGCATGCAGCTAACCCGGGTTCAATCCCCAGCATCCCATATGGTCCTCCATGACAGCCAGAAATGATTCCTGAGCACAGAACCAGAAGTAACTCCTGAGCACCACTGGGTGTGCCCCCCCAAAAAGTATAAATGGAGTAGAAAAATAATCCTGTCTTGTTAAGAAGCCTACATGTGTCTTTCCTCTTCCAAATTCTTTATCATCTGTATCTGCCTTTTCTCCTCACAATGAGCCTGTGATTTATATAGGTTGTTCTGATCTTTGCAGGTAAGAAAATGTGGTTGACTGAAATTAAGTGATCCCACAGGAATATGGCACATTCTGAAAGTGAATCCAAGGCCTCCAGCTCTCTCCCTTACATATCACTTCATTTTCCTTTGGACAGTCCAGGCTACACCCCTTACTACATCTGTGGAAAGAGTTTCCGGGCATCCTTCACATTACAGTTTTCTCTTCCATAAAACTAGTGAGTCACTGTTTCTGAAAGAAAGATCCACAGTCTTGTGTCAGCTTCAACACAAAGTGAGAGGGTGTACTTAAGAAAATTTCAGGAGCTGGAGTGATAGCACAGCGGTAGGGCATTTACTTTGCATTTGGCAGACCTGGGACGGACATGGGTTTGATCCCCAGCATCCCACCTGGTCCACAAGCTTGCCAGGAGCAATTTCTGAGTGCAAAGCCAGAAGTAACCCCTGAGCACTGCCAGGAGTGACCCCCCCCCCCAAAAAAAAAAAAGAAAAATCCAGAATCCAAAGCTCCTGTCAGATTCATTGAAACAGAGTACTGAGAATGGGGAATTAATGTCTGGATATTTAATTTGTAGAAGACAGTGAGAGGTCAGGTTTGGCATAACTCAGTTGATTCCTTTTATAGGTGATTTCCAGAATTGTCTTTTTTGGTTGTTTGTTTATTAGTTTTCATGCCACACCTAGCGTGATCTGGGCTTACTCCTGTAAGTAAGTACTTACTCTGAGCATCTCTGTGCTCAGAGATCTTCTTGATGGAGCTCAGAGATCATATGTGCTGGGAGTTAGAGTTGTCATGTGCAAGGTAAGCACCTTAATGTCCATACTTTCTCTTCTCCTCACATTCCCCAAGTTATAATCATGAAGAAGAAAGAAATAAAATTATCTGAATGTGGTTCCCAGCTACTGATGTGAACTATAAGTAATTCATGTTTTAGAAAACCCGTAATGAATTCAAGTTGAAAAGTCTTACACTAATAAGCCCAATAAGGTTACTACTTTCAGTTCACAGTGATTCATACAGATGTCCCTGCTGAGAAAGGAATTTATTAAAATTTAAATTATTTATTTATTAAATAATTTAATAAAAATTTAAAATATTTATTTATTAAAATTTAAAAACAAAATTGTCATCACCTTTAAATTTTCATTCAAAGTAAATTGGGCCTTTCCTAAAGTTTTATGGGAGCCA
Organism: Crocidura indochinensis; assembly: GCA_004027635.1. Lineage (NCBI taxonomy): Eukaryota > Metazoa > Chordata > Mammalia > Eulipotyphla > Soricidae > Crocidura > Crocidura indochinensis. Next base: position 11,994 of record PVKC010022511.1, read on the forward strand.
TCTAAAATGTTACCATAGTGCCCCCTAGTGGAGCTCTGAAGCCAACTCAAACTCACCATGTTCATTATGTTACAGTGATATCATCTCATCATCTCTCTCTCTCTCTCTCTCTCTCTCTCTCTCTCTCTCTCTCTCTCTCTCTCTCTCCCTCCCTCTCTCTCCCTCTCTCCCTTTCTCTCTGTCTCTCTCTCCCCCTCCCTCTCTTTCTCATCTATCATCTATCTATCATCTATTTATCTATCCACCCACCATCTAGACAACACATTTTAGCAAATCTTTTTCTAAGAGCTCCAAATTCATTTATGCTTCCCTGTAAGAGTTACTGACATTTGTTGCTGCCAGGTTCAGTGCATGACTGGAGGTATACAGTAGAACAGCAGGATGGCCTCCTTCCCTCTGAGCTCTGTTGTCATAGAGACGAGACAAACGAGCAAATAGCCAATAGCAATAGTGGTAGATACCACGTTGGAGAAGGTGCAGGAAGTGATATAAGCCTCTACTTAGGATGAAACACAATGATCATTTTTAGTAAAAACATACAATGAGGAACACAGTATGGCCAAGAAAGTTGAGGATAGTATAAACTGAAACCAGCTGAATTTTTTATTTGATGCTGAAGTCAGTAAGGGGTAACTGGTTTAAGCGGAAGAATATGGTAAGATTTTTTTTTAAATAAAAGCATATAGATATTGATATCATGACTTGGAGCAAAATAAACAACCATTGGAAAAAACATGTGATTTTTGAATCAAGTTTGGTCACCAATCAGCTAGTAGATATTAATAGATATTCAACTGGAGGACCAAGGGTGTGACTCTAAGACAGAGTGCATGCTTTACAAATATGAAGATATTACTTTTACTCCCAGTTCTTCAAAAACCGATAAAAACCAAACAAAACATTAAAAACCCAAAAGCAATAATAATAAAAACTTCAGCGGTTTTGGGGACTTGTGAGATAACGCAAAGATCAAGAGAAGATCTAGAGAACAGCTTGCTTAGAGGATTGATCGCCAGCAATACATAGTCTGCAGGAATACATAGCACTGTGCAGGAATGTAGTCCAAAACCAAGGATGATGGGAGCAAGGATGAGATATCATAAGGGTTACCGACACTGCATATGGTCCCCTATGCACCACTAGAGGTAAATTTTGAAACAGAACCAGAAATAACTCCTGGGAAATGCTGGGTTTTTTTTTTTTTTTTGTTTTTTTTTTTACTTGCTTCTTTTTGGCTCCTCTTGGTGGTGTTAAGAGGTTACACTGGATTCATGTTTAGGAGATCACTGTTGGCAGTGTTAGGGAAAGCATTAAATGATAGGTGGAGGGGGGCCATTGACAAACAAACTGTGTAGCTTCTCTCTTTGGCTTTTACCTAGGCTTTCATTGATTTGACATATTAATCTTGATATAACCTGAGAGAGGTCAGCTAACACTGGATATTCATGCAGGAAATCTTATTTTATTCTCAAATATTTCACACTTTCATCCCCACAGACCTATCACTTGGTCCATCCGGAACAGTGGATGCAGCTAAGTTCCGGGCAGTGTCTGTGTCCATGGTAACTGGGCTCACAGAGGGACTTCCATATCCTCTATGGACCATGAATCTAGACTTTTTCCTCGGGAATTTGGTGGCAGTACTGTACACAGGTGATGTCATTTCCCAGTTCTCTCTCTATGGCTCTCCACTGCAGATGTATATGTGCTTGTCTTCAGCTTCTTGTCATTGCTGTTCCTCTTCAGGCTGGCCTAGTGTGTGAAAAGTTAGTATTACCACAGAAGGGAGAAGCAGCTGGAGGGAATTATGGTTAAGCTGATCCAAGAGAAATGCCACTTCATTGATCTCCTACACAGTGTGAAGCTAGAGTACTTAGGGATACAGGCTGACCTGGAAGAGCCCCAGCAGCAGGGCCTATCCAAAGTGACAGCAGTGATGGGGCCATCAACATCACCCTGACATGCCAGGTCAATGCTCTGGTTTGAGAACTGGATGAAGAGAGATGCTGCACCTGGAGCAAGAAGATGGCCATTATTCAGCAGGAACTCAAGACCCTGGAAGTGATGATGAGCAAGACCTTTGCTAACTGCCTGGACACCCAAAGTCCATTCCACAAGGATCACTCCCAGGAAGAGCCTTAGGTTTTAAAGCAGCTCAATTCTCTCCTCTGCACTCAGACTTAACTTCCAGGTTGTTTGGTACCCTCTGCCATTACTTGATAACTAGTAGTCAGTTGGTGGGTATAGGGGATCCAATACCCATCTTGGGACTCCAGCTCTTTTTGACTTCAAGCGTTGGACACAGCTGTCATCTCTCCCTTTTACTTGATATTGGTTTCGGGGTTACCTGGAGGTCTTGAAAGGGCACAACTTTGGCCTTGGTTCTGCCGCCCTGGTGTTGTCCTGATGACCCCTTACCCTCAGGAACTGAGCATCACAGTGTAGCCCTGGAGGCCTCTCTGTACATTGCTGAGGTAGCTCTGATATCCCTGATAATTCATTCTTCAAACAACTTTGCATTTTCTTTATGTTTTGATTTTTTGCAGCCAGCCAGTTGTTCTCGGCTGTGCTCCTAGTTCTTTACTCCGTGATCATTCCAGATAGGGCCCAGGGGAATTTAGATAGTGCCTGTAATAGAACTCATGTTAGCCACATGCAAGGAAAGCACCTTCTTTGCTGTATTATTTCTCCTACCCTAAGTAAAAATTTTTGTAAAAAAAAAAATCAGAAAACAAAGACAAAACCAATGGCTAATGAGGAAATAAAAATAACACACTGTTCTTTGACCAGGGAGCTAGTTCAAAAGACAGTAGTACCATGACAGTGATAGAAGATAGGGATCATGATGGATGAGTACTGGATCCTCAAAATCCATCTCATCCTCAGAGACCACCAGGAGTAATTCCAGAGTACAAACCCAGAAGTAACTTATTTTTATTAATATCTTTATTTAAACACTTTGATTATAAATATGGTTGTAGTTGAGTTTCAGTTATGTAAAGAACACCCCCCTTCACCAGTGCAACATTCCCATCACCAATGTCCCAAATCTCCCTCCTTCCCACTCCACCCCTGCCTGTACTCTAGACAGGTTTTCTATTTCCCTCATTCATTCACATTGTTAGGACAGTTCTCAATGTATTTATTTATCTAATTGCACTCATCACTCTTTGTGGTGAGCCAGAAGTAACTTCTAAGTATTGCTTGATGCTGCTCAAAACAAAAACAACAGAAAAAAACCCAAAACCCAACAAAAGATATTAGATAACTTTTTTTATACATTTACATAATTTAGATAAAAAATTTTGCATTATGATCAAATTATACAGACATTTACCCCTCATTTACTGTGGATACCATGGAGATAATTATTTATAAGACATAAGACAATGATTTACTTTATTATTAAAATTCAAAATAGAAAAAAATTCAAAACGAAACTATGAACACCTTTGAGTCACTTTTTCAGCAAAAGGAAGTCGGGGCTTTCCTAGTTAAACATCTGAAGTGTTCCCATATTGCCCCCTAGTGGAACTGTGAAGCTAACTCTCATGTACCATCTTCATTCTATGTGTGTGTTTGTGTGTGTGTGTGTGTGTGTGTGTGTGTGTAGATTGATGTATACATCCATCTATCTAAATTTCTATCTCTCCCTCTCTCTGTCTTTCTCTCTCAGCTCCTTTCTCTTTTTATCTCTCCTACAACTACACGACAAGTTTTGTAGGCTATCTCTTTGGTTTAAGATTATTTTGACTTAACATTATTCATGCTTCCCTGAATATGTACTGACATTTGTTGGTGCCAGGTGCAGTGCATGGCAGGAGGCATGCAGCAGAGCAGCAGGATGACTTCCTGCCTCTGGGGCCTGCTGTCAGAGTCAAGACAGACACCAAAAACAGCCAACAGTAACAGTGATAGGAGCTATGTGAGAGCAGGTGCAAGAAATGATGGAAGGGGCCCGGGAGATGGCATGGAGGTAAGGCGTTTGCCTTTCATGCAAAAGGTCATCGGTTCGAATCCCGGTGCCCAATATGGTCCCCCGTGCCTGCCAGGAGCAATTTCTGAGCATGGAGCCAGGAGTAACCCCTGAGCGCTGCCGGGTGTGACCCAAAAACAAAAACAAAAACAAACAAAAAAAAAAAAGAAATGATGGAAGCCTCTATTCAGGCCAAAACCTAAGGACCAATTTTAGGAACAACCATAGTACATTGAGGCACTATTTGGCTTAAAGGAGGCATGAAAAGGAAACTGCAGAGAAGAATTTTGACTTGAAGCAGTCAGTAAAAGGAAATTAAGCAGAAGAGTGAGAAAATACAAGTTTCATTTTTAATTAACTTAAAATCATAAGGATCTTAAAATTATGATAGACAAGACAGTCATTGAGATTGACCATGTAATTTATAAACACCAGGTGAGTCACCATATAGCTGGTGGAGATTAACAGAAATTAAACTGAATGACCAGATGGGGTCGAAGTGATAGCATAATGGGTAGGGCGTTGGCTTTACGTGCAGCTGACCCAGGACCGAACCAGGTTCGATCCCCAGCATCCCATTAGTCCTCTGAGACTGCAGGAATGATTTCTGAGCATAGAGCCAGGAGTAACACATGAGTGCTACCAGATGTGGCCCCCAAACCAAAAATAAATAAATAAATAAAACAAAATAAATGACCAGAGGGCTGACTGATAGGTAGAGCAGTTGTCTCACTTGTGTGAGGGCCTATACTGCATAAAACGAACAACAAAAGCTGCAGTGGTTTCAGTGACTGGAAAGGTAGTGAGTGCATAGAGCCTGAGCGCATGACTTGCATGTGGGATTGATCGCCAACACTGCTTGGTCTGAGCAGGAACATTTTACAAACACCAACATCCAAATTGAATTGTGTATTAGAAGGCAGAGGTCAGATAGCATAAGGGTCACTAACATAAGGGTTTGGGGTTTTTTGCTTGTTTGTTTTGGTCACTCATGGAGTACTCAGAGGTCACTCCTAGCTTCATATTTAGGGGTCACTCTTTGTAGTGTTCAAGTAAATGTGAGATAAGGGGCTAGAACCTGGGTAACTGGTGTACATACTAACCATTTGAGCTCTCTCATTGACCCTTACATAGGATTTCATGTTTTCTTAACAAATAAATCTTAAAAGAAACATTAAAAGGTCAGCAAACTGGATCCTCAGGCAGGGAATATTATTTTATTCCCAATGTCTCTCACCTTCAACCCCCAAAAACCATAGCACTTGGTTCTTTCAGAACTGTGGGTGCTGCTGGGGTTCTGGGCAGAATGTCTGTGTCCATGGTAACTGGGTGGTGCCTATGGCAGTTGAGACCCACAGAGAGACTGCCACATCCTCTATGGGTCATGAATCTAGACTTTTTCCTTAGGAATCTGGTGATGGTGGTGTCCCTAGGTGACACTAGTCCCCAGTTCTCTCTCCATGGCCCTCCATTGCAGATGTGTGTGCTTGTCTTTGGCCTCTTGGCTTTGCTGCTCCTCTTCAGGTTGGCCTAGTGTGAGAAGTCAGTGCTACCACAAAAGGGGGAATGACTGAAGGAAATAATGGTTGAGCTGATCCAGGAGAAATGCCACCTCATTGATGATCTTCACACTGTGAAGCAAGAGTACTCAGGGATGCAGACTGGCCTTGAAGAGCCCCAGCTGT
>PVKC010022512.1:0-17675 GCA_004027635.1 Crocidura indochinensis
AGCACAGAGCCATGAGTATCCCATGAGTGCTGCTAGGTCTGGCCCAATCCCTCCAAAAAAGAAAAACTTAGGGTAACCTACATTTATCAAAACTCGTATTCAACCTCCTCCATCATCTAACCAATAATTTAGCAAAATATGAAAATTTAATATTAAGTCGTAAAATATCCTTTCCCAATACAGCCATAGCCCAAAAGAAGGCACGTGAGAAATGAAGTCAGATTAGTCAGATCTGCAGAAATCACCTTGATCAATTTGAGGAGGAAAGTATGAAGGAAGGGGACCAAGGTTATTCTCCCAAAGACATTCCCTCTGGCAGATCTCAGCCACTGACACCCAGGGGAAATGGAGAGTTTGAATTAATTATCTAAAACATTCAGACAAGAAGGTACATTTTGTCTTCTGAAAGTCACCCATATGAGCAGAAGGACAATATAAATGTTTTCACTTTTGTTAGGAATTTACTGAAGTATTTCCAGGACACACAGGTTGATGTACATTGACTCATCCCAAAAGGACGGTTTTTATTGCTTATAAAAGAAGACTCATGTACATTAAGTATATCCAATTAATGCTCAATTTTCTTTCTAATTCACTCTGCCCGATGAAGTCTTTCACTCTAGGCAAGGACCAGGGCTACTCTCATAGTCTATTCATCACATTTATAGCTCTGCTTTTAAAAAATCATTTTCTCACTAGGCAGTATGAATTTTTATCTGGAAAGCAAGAATGTATAGAGCTGAGAAGGATACAAAACAAAAGAGCAACAGAAAGGGAAACAATTACTGTCAAAGAAAAGGACTCCACAAGCTATTTTAAAAAATCTTTTTATTCACAGGGTGCATTTCCAAATATACTCTAAGTAAAGGGAGGTAGAAATGGAGACTTACTCAAAACCATCTTGCTACCAGCCATAATTACAATGAACACACCAAAGAAGAAGGCATGTTTTTACAGCAAATCTTTTCTCATGACATTTGCCTTTAGAATCTGTGGAAAGAAACAATTCAGCAGAAATAACAGACATAGATACTGTTTTTCAAGTCACACTATGAAAAGTACCAATTAAGGTTTTCTTCTTACCTGCTACAATTTATATGAAACTCAAAAAAAAAAAAAAAGTAGAATTGAAGAGCATAGCTTTTTTTCCCTTCCCTTCCCTGCCAGTAGACTTTGTCTTTGTTTAAAAAAAAGTCATTCCATTTACATTTCAAAGGTGATTTCAATTTTAGACTCAGATCTAAAATCTTTTTCTGAAACCCTGTTTCCATGGACGGGTAATCTGATTCTATGGCTTACAACTATTTGTTTCTAATTTTCCCCTTACCTCCATCCTTTCCAATATTTACTCTTGAAAAATAAATGGTACACAAAAGGAAGGATACATAATGTGAAATGGAATAATCAAGAGACTTACAGAGCCTTTCCCACTCCTATCTATGCTATATAGTAGCTAGCATACTAGTGATAGTACAGACTTTTGAAGAATTAGCAAGCTTTTCAGAGGCTATCTTGTCTGTTCACTGTCCTACCGGCAGTGTCTCTGGTTCTAATAGAACCAGCGTTCCACCGATCATCCAGACTGTGAATTTTCTGATTATAAGAGGGCATCTATAGTAACATATCACCCCAAAGGCCCTAGGGACTTGTGCTTGAGATTGAATAAGAAACAGAAACAAATTGGTTCCTCGTTGCTAGGCTGGCTAGAATCTGCTGGAGAAAACAATCTTAAACTTAACCTCCTCCCTGCAGCTCTCAGCAAGAAGGTTGCACTACAACAACAAAGGGTATTATCAGGTTGTTATCAGACATCTCCAAGGCCTATGACTATTGTGCATTGAAATAAAATGGTCACATTCACTACTGTGATAGTTCTGCTGATGAGAAAAAATACAATTTGGAAGAGTTACACCTTCAAAATGACAGAGTACAGAAAGGAGATAGACCAGGAATTGGGAGACAAGCCAGAAAAAGTTAAGGCACCTCTGCCACTGCCCTCCCCCAGCTCAGACATCTTTCACCTTGCAGTAGTCATAAATAATGCAAGATGGTGAATATGAGTGTATGTATTAGATGGAACATGGAAGAGAATGCATTGAAGATGGCTAAGTCAATGTAATGATGAAAAGAAACCTAAAGTTTTCTTTTTTCTTTTTCTTTGTTGGTTGTTTTTTTGTTTGTTTTGTTTTTGATTTTTGTTTTGTTTTGTTTTGGGGTCACACCCGGCAGCACTCAGGGATTACTCCCTGCTCTATGCTCAGAAATCGCTCCAGGCAGGCTTGGGGAACCATATGGGATGCCAGGATTCGAACCACCCTCCTTCTGCATGCTAGGCAAACGCCCTACGTCCATACTATCTCTCTGGCCCTGAAACCTAACGTGTTTTTTTTTTAACTCATTTCAGATAGCACATGGTGATCTCGCTAACAAAGGCTTCAGATTCAAGGGACATTTCTTACGACTGCCACCTCATTGCTAATGGAGACTGAAATCATTTATTTTTCCTTGGGAGTGTCAAGAGGATGATGAGAAGGGTTAGGAAAGCTAGATTGTCTGCATGTTCAGGCTCACACACTAAGACAAGCACCAACTGGTGAGAGTAGGTGCCGGGGACCCTTCCTTGGCCACAACAGGGTGCAGGAGGATTATCATGGGGCTTCCTTATTTGCTTTCTGAAGCATCTGCTGGTCTAGCTCATGTGCCTTCTCTAGTGTCTTTTCCTCATTAGCCATATTAATGACTTGTTGGTGCCTTTTACCATGTGTTTTAAAAGCTTCTGTTTTGAGCGTCATTCAAGGACAACAGCCTCTATGAACTTCTTTGAGTGACTATCAAAGATTCCTCCTAAATATCTGGCCCAAATAAACTTCTGATTTCATCTTTTTTCTTTTCAATTTGGCTAAACCTACCCCCTCTCCCCCACTTCTCATTAAAATTTGTTATTCCTGTGATTTTATTTTTATTTTTATTTATTTATTTTTTTTTTGCAGAGGAAAACAGACAAATCTATTTTGAAACAGTCTCCTGATTTTTCTCTGCTCTGGATAGCATCCGGTTTTGTATGTTTACTGATGTCATGTAAAACAAAATCTTTTCAAATAAATATCTGCAGACAATCTCATTATTCGATGCTATGTGAGACATAATCGATGTATCTGGATATTATACAATAAAACTTCCAGACAGCTTTGCATCATTGGTTTTTATGTCACAGCTCCAGAACAAAAACAGAATGAGAAAGGATTTTTAGCACAGTGTAGCAATCAATATGAACACAGAGAAAAGAGACAAATGTATAACCTTCATGAAATATGATTCCCATTTCTATCACATGAATGCTCATCAGTAATTATAAATCAACTTATAATAAATTAAGTGTTCAATTTTTGTCAGAGAAAAAATCAGAATGATGGCACCAGACAGAAGAGAATGGAAGCACATATTTTTCCCTTATTGCAATGAGCAGCAGAGACTGTGTTATGTTTGAGTGAGTTTTCTGCTCCTGAACTTGTTTCCTTCTCTCACCTCTGAAATATATTTTAAAAATTCAATAAAACAAGTGTAGGCAGCGGCTAAAGCCAATAGTGTTTGGGGATGGGAAGAGGAAAAAAAAGTCTATAGTGACTGTATATTCATAGAAGTCTCCTGCCATTTTTAAAATACAAAAATCCCTGTGTTTATCCCAGATATAGTGGGCTCTCTTATTTAGAAGCTTACAAATAGACTTAAGGCTTCAGGATTTTTAAGTGAGTCTCTAGGGGTTTCAAAGAATCTGTAGAAAAATGGGCCGACTATTTGCTGTCTCTCTAGATTCAAACACTTGGAAATCTAGCTGAATGGGAAAGAAGCTCTACTTTTAAAAATTGTGAGGATGATAATTAGGTGAGAGATTTGAACTGCCACAGCACATCCATATTAGAGTGTGCAGGTTGAAAGTGGTGAACAATGTGAAGTTGCAACTTTCCATTCCAAATATTTAGTTGCATGGCCGGCATCTACCCAAATTATATCAGCTCCTCTGCCTAAGAGGGCATAAAAAAGAGCACTAGGAAGTCCAGGTCACCTTCAGGGACTTCTCTGACTTGTGCTGAGTGCACTAGAGCAGGGCTCTCTTCTCCATTGGCCTCGTCCTTTCCCAGAACACGGTGAGCAGATGATACGCACTTACTTATAAAGAGGACTGGAGCCAAATTACAGTGACCTCAGAGCTTGATCTACTTGATCTACAGCTGATGTGTGCTCACAAAAACTTAACAACATCTGAGCAATGAGTTACTCTCTCCTGAGAAGTTAAAGAAATGAGGAAGCACAGCCCCGATCTTAGTCCTTATTCATGCATGTGTTTGTCCTCAAGTTCCACAAAATTCTTTTTTTGTTTGTTTGTTTAACCCTGACCTATCTTCCTCAGCAGTTTCTCCTAACAAGGGTTTGTTACTATTTCTCAAAGCCAGTTTTAAAAAACATCAATTAGAACTGGTTTTTCAAAGAGGAGGTTGTAAGTAATAAAATAATAAAATGAAAATAGTTGCCGACAAGAAATGATACTAATATAGTTTATACTTGCATGTATTTTTAACAGTTCTGTGAAGTATGTGATTAATAAAAATTATTAAGGTATTCCAGATTATTCTTTAAGAATAATTTCAGAATGGTTCTCACTTATAAACACAGTACTTCAATGAGAATACATGGAATACCAATGCTAAATTTAGACACATTTATCTAGTCACAGAAATAAGTCGTGTTGCTATATCATAAGGCCAGGTGCTAAGGAAACAGTATTCATATGGCAGGGGCATATATATGTGTTCTTAAGTAAAGAAAAATATAGCACAACCTGTCATTTTGGTTTAATTCACCCTTCTCTTCTTGCTACTGATATTGTAACTGTGTAAGTCTTGACTGTGGTGCTACCCAAACTGTGCCTGACTGAATGCTTCTTGGGATCTTTAGTCCCTACCCACAGACACAGTAGCATCCTCTGTATTCTGGTAATAAAAATGTCTCCAGATATTGTCAGAGGCCACCTAGGGTTGGGGTCGGGAATATTCCAGGTGAGAGCCCCTGATTTGATAAGCATCAATTGGAGCAACTTCTGATCTATCCACATATAAACTAAGCATTATACAAATCAACTGGGTAAAAGAACTTCAAAAAGTAAGAAAAAATTGCAAATTATTTTTCAATGAGATCATAATGCATGAGCCTTATGAAGGTCATTAACTGCAGTCGAATAACTTTAGCAATTAGAACACTAATTTGAATGGCACTTTTTAGTAACACTGTATTTTTTAACTTTTACATTTTGATTAAACTTATAGGAAAAACTGTTTTCCTTTGTAGAGGTAATCAATATAAATAAATCTAGATAATGATTGCTTATAAAAGAAAATATAGCCAGGGTTTAACCCATCTCACTCATAGCATATTCTCATGAAATTTTTACTGCCATAAAGGATCCAAACAACAAATTATTTCTGCACAGGATTGATATCTCAAATTCTAATCTGATGTCTCAAATTCTAAACTTTTGAAGTATCAATATGTTGAATCAGAATTTACCTATTGATTTACATAGTCACCTCAATATTCAATAGCAATTGCTACTTCAACGATTGAGAATTTTTCCCAAGGGTTTTGTTATCCTTATCTCCCACTTTCTTTTTTTGTTTCTGGGCCCCCACAGTAGAACTTGGGTACCCTGTGTTCAGAGGGACTAAACTCGAGTCTCTTTGATGAGCTCACTAAATTCTCTGGGCTGATTTTTTTTAAGTTAATCCTCAAAAAACGGTTACCTATTTTAATCTACATGATACATTAAGTTTCTACCATTAAAGAAAATGAAGCTGAACTTTTGGGTCCAATTAACCAATCTCCATGTAGACTTAGATATCTACCCAGCACAAATATTACCTCCCCTCCCTTTCCCTTTCACTTGATCACACTGGGCTGCTTGTAATCACCTGTCATTTATTTTCTGCAACGTGTTAAAATTGATGCCACGGGGTGTCTAAGTTGCTTTATTTCTACTAAGAAACTAATTTAAGTTTAAACACTTTTAAGTAGCAACTAGTTTAAGTCCCCTAACTTCTATGTACCATGTCTGTGAGATCTCAGGTCAAAACAGAGCCCATTCAAGAGAATGGGGGACAAAATAAGTGAAGCAGTTTGCTCATTCTGGGGAAGCATTTGAGGGGGAAAGCTTGCATCACATGCTGGTCTAGGCAATATATGCAGATAGCTTGGTTGTTTTTATAGAAAGGTGGAACAGAGAGTATATAATACATTTCTAAGCTCTCCAAGAGTGGCTGCAGCTTTTTACTAGACCAGGTAGCATGAGTTCAGCTCTTGTATGGGAATGAGTTTTGTTCAAATGTGATGAGCATACATGAAAATTTTCCTGCTTGCACAAGTGCAGGCTTATGTTTTCTCATGGAGTGAAGAAATCATCTCAGTAGTAAGGAGATGTTTTTTCCAGTCTGCCTTCCAGGCTAAACTCTGTACATTGTGCTTTACTTCAGCTCAACATTTTAATTATGAAGACACTTCTACCAATTTGCAAAAATGACAATACACTCACACTTGTAGTCTTTTTTGCACTACATGATAATAATGCAAATAGGCTTACATAAGGTAGATGTGAACTGAGTTTATGAAGAGGAGGTAACGTGGCTCATATTATCCAGACTAAGAATCAACACAATCTAAATTCAACAATGTTTCACATTATCTAAGAGGACTTGACAGAAGTGGGGGAAGCAATTGTTTTTAACAGTTAAAAAGGAGGGAACTCTAGGTAACATAGACTTGGCTCAACAAATCACAATGATCAGCCATAGCATTTTGTACCCTTATTACTCTGTAAGGGATTTTAAAAAAATCTACTCCATTGCGTACTCACTGCTCCTAAACAGAGCAAAAATAAATATATATTAAAACCTATGGTCCAAATACCAGTCTTAATAGGACAGACTTTTTTTTTTTTATAAAAGTTAATCCAGTTTGTGTTGATAATCAACTGCAATTTTCCTAGCACTATTATTTCCTTTAATCCACTTGGAATTCTTTCTTGGATCCAACAACCAGAGTTCCATCTTGTTTATAAATGACATCCTTTAGTTTTGGACCATGTAAAAATTCTTTACCAACATTATTCATCAGTATTTTACTGTCTACAAAGTCATGTTTTATAAAATATTTCAGACTCTTTTATCTTTTGCTTGTTTGCAAGTCAACATTGAAAGAAGGTATCCTTTGAAATTTTCTTCCCTTTTTTTTTTCCCTCCAAGTTGCCCATTGACTATCCATGAAACAACTTGACCATTTCTTTTTTTGGATTCATGTATAAAATCTAACAAAAATACCCTGGCTCAATCCTTTTTTCTTCCATTCTCCCTAGGATGTGGGCTGGAGTGAGGCGTCCTCGCAGGGATCAAGCTGCATTCGTAGTGCACCGATTTTATGAAGGTACCAGAGTTGGAGAAATTCCTCAGGCATAGCATGGAAGCCAGAAAAGGGCAAGACATTATCGTAGTAGTGGTGGCTGATGGGCTGTTCATGCATATTAACAGAGAAAGGCCAGAAACCATAGATAGTCACCTCTTCACAAAGCCCTAAAGCTGCGCTCACCAGAAAAAGTCCCGTGGACAGGCGCTTGGCATGGATTCCCCTATTCTTCCAGAATTTACCAATATTACGCAGAAAGTTGGGGTTGGCGAACAACACTGTTTGATTGGCACCGACATCTGACAGTGTATAATAAACCCGGAGGGATGGCTCTGTTCCTGTCTTCATAGAAAAAGCAGGCATGTAGATGTAACTGTGGTTATAAATTTTCATGTTGTCCACAAATGTCTTTCTGGACCACAATAAGTTCTGAAACCTATTAAAGAGAAAAAGAGGCTCATTGAACCTGGAGAAAGGAAATGCATCAAAACCCATTCTGTTGATACTTTTTTCTGATAACATTAATGTTTTCCATCATCATAGCAAATAACTATAAAAACATTCCACTGTAGTTAGAATTTTCTTTGAACTTATAAATTCTCTCATGCAGGTAATCTTACTTTCACCCAGACAATCTTAAACTTGGAATCCCCCAACAGAATTCCTTGAAATGCCATAACATTACCCATTTTATTTTCTTCCAGGATTTATTTTCCAGGCATGTAATTAATTAATTACACAGTTTAATTAATATTCATGAATTCATAGAAATTGCTAGCTTTTAGGGCAGGACTTTGATGAAAGTCACTTTTGTGGTCTGACACAAATACAGGACTATTTTACTCATCTGCAAATGAAAGAAACATCTTCTAAGTAAGTACTCTGCCTCCATCAACCAGAATCACTGTTTTACAGATGACCCCTCTATAATTTCCTTTGGGAACAGCAATCTGACCGAACTTCAGGTACACCAGTTTGGGGTTTTTTTGGTGCAAGTGTGGGTTTTTGGTGCAAGTGTGGGCATGCTCCCGACAGCCTGGCAGCTGGAAACATGCCCACAAAATCCACAGTATCAGAAATAGTGTTTTGAATTTCTTGATACATTCATTTGTTTAAGGCTGTAATGCCTATAGGAACATGCTGATTTAACAAAATGGACAGTTAACAACAGGAGTTTACTAAACCTTCTGCCATTGTATTAATGACTTAACTGAAAATACAATTATTTTCACAAATGTGCTTGCTACTGTATTTTTCTTTATTCTTTGTTTCTTTTTTAAACTTTTTCTCTTTTTTAAAATTTTTTCTATTCTTTTTTATAACTTTACTCTCACTTATCTGGAAACAAATATATTACTGTCAATGATGTCAACTGTGTGATATATTTTCTTTAAAATAAAAAAAGAAAAAACTGAGGTCCCTACTAGTCTGTCTCTTTAGCAGGGTTCATATATATATATATATATATATATATATATATATGTGAAAGTGAAATTCAGAATATACAAATCCATAGGATTCTATACAGTCATAAGCATTAGTTACTGTCTACCAGGAAAGGTGTATTTCTCAGCCCAAAAGAAAGGGCAATTGTCATTCTCTCCATGTCCTTGATCTGGCAGTTTGCTTCAGCATATCTCTTCTGAGACCAACAATTTGAGATGTGATGGCAGGGTTTTTTAGTACTTTATTCTAGCAGAAACCACAGAGGTACATAAATTCCTGCTCCTAAATTTCAAAATAAGTTCTGCTCAGCCATTCTCATGCCGACCCTATGAAGAGACTCTACTGTCTTCCTAATACATAACTGCTTTCTTCCTCAAATGCACACACTTTTCAAGCAACTTTTATTACATCTGCACCTTCGTTTTCAATCTATAGTTACCACAGCCTGATATTTTGAATACTGAAGTGAGTGGTTTTGCCCTTCCAGGTTACTTTGCTACAGGAAGCAGATATACTTTTTAGAGGGCAAAAATTTCGTTTTCTTTATCTTAATAGTCATTTCTTTACATCTTTAAGCGTTATCTTGGTCTCAATTCTAGGAGGAAGAGGTACTTCCTCTTTCCTTCTGTGATTTAAAAAAGATGATTCACTTATTTTAAAGGACCACGGTTCTGAAGGGGTGCTCCTGTCTTTACAACATTCTCTAACTCCATCTTTACCGTCATGATTAGAACTAAATTAGAGCATTTATGAAATCCTATGATTAGATCCCACTTTTTGGTTCTCTGACTACACTAGCTATGTTTTAGATCAGTCAGAAAACTCGAGTGCTCCCCTTTTTTGCTTCTATTTTCTCCCACGGTTGTACAAAATGACTTCTACACCACAGTACACTGCCAGCTGTGGAAATCATCCTCAATTTTCTTGTGCAAGACATACTAATGAGAACTACAGACAGCTCTAATAAAACCATGGCTACAGACCTTGTATGTCCAGTCTTAAAGCAGAGTAATTATTCTTGAATAGGTTAGTCTTTCATCTTGATTTTTAATTAGAAAAATAAACCACATCTCATAGTTATAACAGCATGACCTTTACTGACACTATTAAGGTAAATTTAATAGTGTATATTACACTTTATTGATTGTATATTACACTTTATTGGTTGATCTATTCCATTCTTCAATAAAGGGCTTTATTTGAAGTTAACTGAAGGCTAGAAGATAGTTCAAAAGGGTAGAGCACATGTTTTTCATGTATTCAGCCCAACTGCACTGTGTTGCAGGTGTGAACATCAGTCCTCTAGATCAGATCCAGAACCCCTGAGTACTGTCGGGGAGCCCCATAAAACCAGAACTCCATTCAACAGTCTCTTATGACACACCTAACGGATTTCAATGTTATATTGATCAAGAACTTGATCAGTAACTTTCTATTTTATTGAACTGTTACAAAGTTATTTAGACTCCTACTTGAGTATCTTTAATTCTCAGCTTCTTGTCATCCCTCATTTTGAGTATGCAGCAAAAAGATTTCTTTTTACTCACTCATTCATTATCCTGTTGAGTTTCTGCATACAAATCAAGACCTAACTTTCGCTTTTCTTTCTCTCTCTTTCTTCCTTTCTTCCTTCCTTCCTTCCTTCCTTCCATCATTCCTTCCTTCCTGTCTTTCTTTCTTTTTTCTTTATTTCTTTCTTCTTTCTTTTTTCTTTCTACTTTCTTTCTCTTTCTTTTTTCTTTCTTTCTTTCTTTCTTTCTTTCTTTCTTTCTTTCTTTCTTTCTTTCTTTCTTTCTTTCTTTCTTTCTCTCTCCCTTTCTTTCTCTCCCACCCTCCCCCTTCCTTCCTTCCTTCCTTCCTTCTTTCCTTCCTTCCATCCTTCCTTCTTTTTCTTTCTCTTTGGGATTTTGGGGTCATGCCAACAGTGCTCAGGGTTAACTCCTGGCTGTGCTTGGGGGACCATATAAGATGCCAGGGATTGAACCTGGGTTGACTTTATGCAAGGCAAATGCCCTACCCAGTGTACTATCAGTCTGTCCACATTATCATTTCTTTATCAAGCTTAGCCTTTCTAAAAATGTCAGCAGTCTTCTCTGTGTGTTTCAACTTAAATTCACTTTTTGTATACGCCTTGAAGACACAGACAAATTTTATCCATCTTTTTTTTAAATTTTTATTTTTAATTATAAGAACAATGATGCAAAGAAAGAGAACAAGGTAAAGTTACAGTGGAAGGACAATCACCCAAAAACAGAGTTCTCAGAAGAAATCCCCTTGCTGAAGCCTAAATTTTGGACTTACAGTCAAAGAACACTAAGAAAAATAAAACAAAAAAAAAGAAAAAAGAAAACAGAACCCATGTACAATTACTTTGTCTACAAGTCCCCAGATTGTGGTACATTATGACATTTCTTAGGAGTACACAAAGCTATCTAAAGCCATGAAATTTATGTGACTCCTTAAACATTGAAGGCATAGTTTTTGTTTTTTACATTTTCATGCACAAGCATATTAGTTTAAGTTAACATCAAAAGTTTAACTGTTTTTTTTAAGGTTTAGAGTCAAAGGAGCACAGTAAAAATGGTGTTAGAGTGGCAAATATTGTTTGCATAGGCTCACCAAAATATGGGGGACATGGAAAGGAAGTCTTGGCCTAAATACAAGGAGACTCTACCCCTTAAGTTTCCTAGCATAAGGCCAACTCTAGACTCCAAACTAGTTTGTTCAATCCAAGTCATTGTCTGTAGTGCCAATACAGTTTTATTTTACACGCAGTTTCTATTGTTGGCATCAGGTTTCTCCCATCTTTAATTTGTATAAATTTTTGTAAGAAATATGTATGTATAAAATTATTAATAATTGAAAATAAAAGTCCAAGAATTTATCCATTTTTTGCAGGTATCCTTATTTTGTGGCATAGAATTTCTCAAAGTAATCTGATTACCTTTTGGACCTCTGTAGTAGCTGTAGTGATCTCCCCCTTTTCATTTCTATTCCAGCTTATTAAGTTTCTCTCTCCCTTTTATAGTGAGTTTTGCTAGTGGTTTATCATCTCATTTATTTCTATTTTTTCAAATAACCAACCGTTGCTTTCATTGATCTTTCAGATTGTTTTATGGATTTCCACTTTATTGATTTCTGCTCTAAGCTTTGTTATCTTCTTCTCTCTACCTATTTTTGGTTCATTTTATTGATCACTTTTAATCTTATAAGCTTTGTCATTAAGTTATTTATGTAATTCCCTTCTTTCTTCCTGATGTGTGCTTGCATAGCTATGAATTTTCCTCTTAGTATCACTTTTGTTGTGTCCCACAAATTCTGATAATTTGTGTTTTTATTCACAATTTGTTTCCAGAAATCTTTTGATTTCTTAAAATCTTCCATGGATGTACTAGGATGATCTAGCATATCTAAACAGATCTATCATCATTGAGGAAATTAAAATGGTGATCAATGTCTTCCCCAAAACAAAAGCCCTTGCCCAGATGGATTTAATAATGAATTCTTTCAAACATTTCAAAAGGAACTACTACCAATACTTTTCAGGCTTTTTCAGAATATTAAAGAAACAGAAACACTCCCAAATAGTTTTTTACAAATCTAACATCACCCCAATACCAGAAGCAAACAGAGATGCTACCAAAAAGAAAACTACAGACCAATATCCCTGATGAACACAGATGCAAAGATCCTCAACAAAATCCCAGCAAATAGGATTCAACGCCTTATTAAGTAGGTCAGATACATGACCACAAAACATATGCTTATATCAATAAACAAAGAAATCATTTGATAAGATTCAACACCCATTCTTGATAAAAAAAAAAACTCTCAACAAGATGGGAATGAAAGGAACTTTTCTCAATATAGTCAAGGCCATTTACCACAAGCAAGTATTATACTTAATGGAGACAAACTAAAAGCCTTTCCTCTGAAATCTTGTACAAGACAAGACTGTCCCCTCTCACCTCTTCTTTTAATGTTTACTGGAAGTACTTGCCATAGAAATTAGGCAAAAAAATAAAAAAGAAAGAAAGAATTCAAGGGCATCTAGATAGATAAAGGAAGAAGTTAAGCTCTCACTGTTTGCAGATGACATGATATTATATTTAGAAAACCTAAAGACTACCAAAAAGCTTCCAGAAACAATAGATTTATATATTAAAGTGGCAGACTACAAAATTAACACAAAAATCAATGGCCTTCTTATACACAAATAATGAAAAAGAATAGAGGCCAGAGTGATTGTGCAGTGGAGGTGTTTGCCTTGCATATGACTGATCCAAGACAGACCTCAGTTCAATCTCCAGCGTCCCATATGGTACCCCCTCCAACCAGGAGTGATTTCTGAGTGCACAGACATGAGTAACCCTTGAGCATGACTGGCCATAGCCCCAAAACAAAACCAAAAATGAAATTAATATGACCTTAAAAACCAATCTATTCACAATAGTGCCACAGAAACTCAAATACCTTGGAGTCAACTTAACTAAAGAGGTGAAGGACCTATACAAAGAAAACTACAAAACACTGCTTCTATAAATAAAAGAGGACACAATGAAATAGAGACACATATCCAAGGATTAAGAAACAAGAGGCAGAAACAATCACAGACTCGTTTTAAAATGTAATTAGGCATGCTATGCTGCTTTCAAGAGGAGAATCATCTGGAGAGGTTGAAAGTCTGGGAACAGTGTTTAGGAGAGCATGAGTCAGGAAATTGCTGCTTTCTATTTTAAATGTTGTCATACTATTTGATTTTTGAAACTATGTACATGCATTATTTTGGTAAAAATAAAAATGAAAAACTGTAATCATACAAAGACAGAGAAATTTATAGTCATTAGTCAAAAGTCAATTAATATTATGCATTGAAAAAGGTCATATCAAAACACATACAGCAAAAATTAAAATTCAGGGGCCCTGGAGATAGCATGGAGGTAAGGCGTTTGCCTTTCATGCAAAAGGTCATCGGTTTGAACCCTCGGTGTCCCATATGGTCCCCCGTGCCTGCCAGGAGCAATTTCTGAGCATGGAGACAGGAGTAACCCCTGAGCACTGCCAGGTGTGACCCAAAAACCACACACACAAAAAAATTAAAATTCAGATAAACAGAAATTCAAAACAAAAAAAAAACCTTAGGTAGCAAATGCAAATAGCAAAGAGTACAGAAACAACCAATGTAGGCTAGTTGTTTACTGAATGTGATAAAAACAAGCAGCTTCATTCACTGTTGATGGAAATGTCATCTTCTGTAGAAAACAATAGAGACTTCTCAATAAATTAAAAATAGGGCTCCAATCTGGACCAGAATATCCACTCCTGGGCATTGGTTCCCAAGAATGCCAAACTTTTAACACAAAAATATAGACACCAACCTGTCCAGATGGGAGGGGTGTCTGAATGCCACAAGCACAGCTTAAAAATCCCTCTTCCCCAAATAAAATTGTTTGAAAAAAAAAACTACTAAAATTGTAAAACAAATTTTTAAAGACAGGCCAAAGACATCTCCATTCCTACGTTCTTTACAGCACTATTCACAACAGCCAAATCTGGAAACAATCCAAGTGCCCCAAAACAGATCTGTCAATAGAGAGACAGATTCACCCACAAGAAAAGATGAAGTCATGCAATTTGCTGATACATGGACAAATGAGTCAGAGGGAGAGAGACAGACACAGAATGATCTCACTCATATTAGGGATATAAAGAAATCAAAGCCCAGAGGCATAGAAAGGAAGAGCTAGGGAACTGATCCTTACTAAAAAACTTGTCATTAGGGGCCAGTGGTGGGGAGTTGGAACAGGTCAGGGAAGGGACAAATACATTGATAGAGTGAAGTGATCACTTTAGATCAGGACGAGATGCAGAGAGGTGTTAATGTCAGATGCATGATACTCCTATCAGTAACACAGTATTGTGCATCACAGTGCCTCAATGGGGAGGAAAAAAAGAAAAAGACAAAATTGTCCGCCAATGAGGAAGGGTTGGCGGTGAGAGAGAAACTGGGGACATTGGTGGAGGGAAGTGGACGATGGTGAAGGGGTGAGGTTAGAACACTATACACCTGAAGCTGAATTGTGAACAACTATGTAACTCTATAATTTATGGTGATTCAATTCAAAATATTAGAAATAAAATAAATGATCCAGTATCCATGTGCCTATAGAGGTAGAGAGAAACAAAGGGCTTAACTTCCAAGTCTTCCTTCTCCCTACACCCACCAAAAATGGTACCCACAAGAGGACTGGCAACGAAGTATTAAGGACAGAACTAAATAACCAACAACAATAGGATCAAGAGACCTAAACTTTAACAATCAAAACTTAAAGGGGCCTGTTATCTGGCAGGCCAGGAGGCAACGGGTGGTGGCATTGGTGAAGGGAGGTTGACATTGGTGGTGGGAATAGCCCTGACTCACTGTATATCTGAAATTCAATGATGAAGAACTCTGTATATTTTTTATATTAACTTATACTACATTTAAAGATATTGTATAATATATAGTTAAAATTCTTGGTTACCCAGGAGATCCACATTTAAAGTTAGAACTGAGATTTGATTTGGAGGAACCATTAACAATGGATAGATTTAGTCTATGACTTGTTTTTTTATTTGGTTTTGTTTTTGTGGTGATTCATGGCTATACTCAGATTTTACTCCTGTCTCATCATTCAAGGATCTCTCCTGAAGGGGCTTTCATGGCAGTATTGGATGTGTGGATTGAACTCAGGTAGACCCTGTGCAAAGAAAGTACCCTAATCCCTGGAATGGTAATGAAAGTCTACCATTACCTTGTGGCCTAACTAATTGCCAATGCCACAGGGCCCTAACAATCCCCACCATATCTTTGGGTTCTGGCAAGTCAAGTTGGCTAAGGATCACTGGGAAAGGCCCCCTAGGCTCCCAGAGCAATGCTTGGGAGACCCATTGAAAATAAAATGAAAATAACATAGGAGAATTCAAAATGCATATTTCTAACTAAAAGCAATCAACATGAAAGGCAACATACTTGAAGATTCCACCTATATGACATTCTGGAAAAGGTTACAGATCGGTGGCTCCTAGAAATCCTGAAGACAGAAAAGTCTTGACTTTTAGAGCAGTAAAATACTCTACCTGATACTAAAAATTATAGAAATATGTCATCACACATCTGACCAAGGAGTGCACACCTGACCAAAAGTGCACCCTTAGATGAAATATGGACCTTGGGTGATTATATCCATGTAAGTTCATTGGTTATAACAAATGTTGCTTTGATGGAAGGTACTAATAATGGGGATGGCTATGCATGTCAATGTGGGATATTATGCATGGGAAATCTCTACACTTTATTTTGTTGTTAAACCAAAACTGCTCTAAAATTAAAATTTTAAAACAATAATAAACTTTCTATTTTGCAGTTTTCTCTTTCTTAACATTCTTTCAACAGTACCTCGAGAGGCGTATCAGGAATAATTGTCATTGTGTGTGACTGTCTTCTTTGCTTCCTTTTTTTTTCCATTTTCTATTATGTACATGTTAAATTTTTTAAAAAAGAAAAATTAAAAACTGAATAAAGCTTTTCTGTTTCCTTGGCTTTTCTTCTCTACTTATATTCTCTAGACCTCTGTCCTATGTTGTCAATATCTTCCCTAGATTCTTCTGTATCCAGTCTCATTACTTTAAATATCAGTCATTGTTAAACTGCATTCATTTTTATGTATCCTCTTTACCTCCAACTTGAACCTCTCCCAGCCTTATGTGTCAGAGAAAACAAGTCATCTATATTTAACCAACTACTCAGTTCAGATGGATTAATGCAAATATAAATATTTACTAAATATCATACTAAATATCACTCACCATAAATTCTCTATACCATTACATGGACTAAAAAAAGTGTTCGGAGAATTCTGGAAGGATACAATTAGTGGGGGTTAGCAGAGGTTTTGAGTCATACAAGGCATGACATTAACACAGACTAAACAACTAGAGAGTGCAAACCAAAAGTCATGACAATAGTCACAATAAAATTAGGGGGTATGCTATCAATTCAGTTCCAAAATACAGGCACAGATTGTGTTCTTAGCATTTATTTCCCACTGCAATAAACTAAGAATTTATACAAGGCTCTTTTCAGCTCTGAGATTTATCAAAAAAAAAAAAAGACAAACTGAAGAAAAAAACAAAGAGAATTACAAAATAGAAAACCAGAGTAAAACCATGATTTCACTTGTAAAAGCAGTAACCCGAAATTCCTTGAAAAGAACAATCTAAAAAATAGATAACATTTGAGGGTAGATAATAATGAATATTTAAAGATTTCTCCCCAAATAAATTATAGGTTTAATTTAACTTCAAAATGACACAATTATTTTTAATAAAAATTATTGGATAGTTCTAAAACTCATTTGGCTGGCAAACACATATATACTGAAGGCAAGTTAAGATAAGAGGGATATCAAAGGGAAAAGCCTTACCGATGTGAAACTTTGGTTTAATTACCACATTGCAACAGATACAAAGAAAAAGTTTTTTCTTAACTTATAAGCACCAAAATCAATGATAAATATAGCAGTAAAAAGGGGGGCAGAGCAAAAGCACAGTGTTTGTCTTGCATGCACCCAGCTGACCTGTGACAATCCCCAGTACCCCATATTGTCCCCCGAGCCTGCCAGGAACTATTTCTGAGCACAGAACAAGGAGTAATCACTGATTGCCTCTGGGTGGGAAGGAAGGAAGGAAGGAAGGAAGGAAGGAAGGAAGGAAGGAAGGAAGGAAGGAAGGAAGGAAGGAAG
>PVKC010022513.1:7171-17779 GCA_004027635.1 Crocidura indochinensis
ACAACTCAAGGCGACTTTTTGCAAGCTTACTTCAAATGCAAAATCAGGATTAGGAGGAAGTAGGAAATATCTAGAAACTTGATCTTCCTGGGCTGGACTCTATTGTTTTAGGGGTCAAGTAAAGGAAGGAGCCAATAGCCCAGGGGTCTGCTCTCTGGCTTTGCCCTTGACCACCAGGAACTGTAACTGCAAGAACATATTTGACAAAGAGAAAAACATTGTCTTAGTAATCTTTGGTGCTGGAATTTCTGAGCAAAATTATTTGATGGAGGTCACAATTTTGCCTGAGATTTACAAAGGAGAGAAGCCAAATAAAGACCGAAAATGTAATGCCAAGCATCTCTTCAGAAATTCCTTAATCATCCACGCAGGGGAAAAAGGCATCCACAGCAAGCCTTTTGAGGAACCCCGTGGGAGTAATTTCAGTTCTCCCCACCAGGAAAATCTGAGGATACATCTGGTGGGCTGAGTTCCCCTAAAAATTTATGTATGCATGGCATGCAGTCCTACAAACTACAATGTCACAAAAGATAAGAGAGAGGGCCCAGGGCGTTTGGTAGGGCATTTGCCTTGCAGGCGGCTGACCTAGGACTGACTGTGGATCCACTGCATCCCATATGGTCCTCCAAGCCAGGAGCGATTTCTGAGGGCATAGTCAGGAGTAAATCCTGAATGTCACTGGGTATGGCCCAAAAAACAAACAAACAAAAAAAGATAAGAGAGAGGGCTTGGTAGAGAGAGGGAAGGAGAGAGGAGGGAGGGAAGGAGGGAGGGAGGGAGAGTAAGGGAGGAGGGGGGGTTAAAGGAAAGTAAAATGCCTGTCTCCAGGAAAGGGTAGGTGGGAGGGAAAATGACATCAGGGATGGTGAGAGGAAAACTGTTGACAATGGTGGCAAGAAATGTGCAATGATGAAGTTTGTTATACATTGTATGACTATAACCTTATCTGTGGAAAAAAAACTGTATTATGAACAATTTTGTAATCATGGTGCTTAAATTTTAAAAAAGACACAAAAAATAAAAAAGGAACTACATTAAACTAATAAGTTTTTGCCCCTCAAAGGAAACGGTGACTAAGATACACAGACTGCCTACAGAATGGGAAAAATTATCCACCCAACACCCATCTAGTAAGTGATTAATATCTAAGATACATAAAGCATTAACAGAGCTTAACAAGAAAAAATACTCTAACCCCATCCAAAAAACGGGAAGAGATGAACAGACATTTTCTCTTCTTCCAAGAAGAAATGCAAACGGCCAAAAGCATGAAAAATGCTCCACATTATTAGTCATCTGGGAGATGTAAATCGAAACAATAATGAGGTATTATCTTAAATCACAAATACTGGCAACATCATAGAGAACAAGGAAATCCATTG
Source organism: Crocidura indochinensis (assembly GCA_004027635.1). Taxonomy (NCBI): domain Eukaryota; kingdom Metazoa; phylum Chordata; class Mammalia; order Eulipotyphla; family Soricidae; genus Crocidura; species Crocidura indochinensis. The sequence continues at coordinate 8,554 of PVKC010022513.1, forward strand.
CCAGTGCAAATTTGGGGAGAAAAGGACACTCATTCACTGCTGGTGAGACTGTCGACTAATTCAGCCTTCTAAAAAACAATATGTACATGCCACAAAAATTTAAAAATTGAACTTCTATATGACCTAGAAATATAGCTCCTAGAAGCCCAAAATCACAATGCAGAAAAGCCCTCTGGATTCCTATTTCAATGCAATACAATTCACAATAACCAGAATCTGGGAATAACCCAAATATTCAAGAAAAATGTGTGGATAAAGAAACCATGGTAGATCTCACAGTGGAATACTATTTAGTTATTAGGAAAAAATAAGTCATTAAATTTGCTTATATATGAATGGATATGGAGATTAATATGCTGAGTGAAATGAGTCAGAGGGGTAAAGGTTAGGCATAGTATGACCACACTCATTTGTGAGATATAAAAAAAAAGAAAGTATGGTAATAATATCCAAAGACCACAGAGATAAATGCTATGGTAGGATGCCTGCTACAAAGACCAGGGGAGTGCAGTTAGGTCAGAGAAAGGGCCATTATGACAATAATAATTAGATGTGATCACTCTGGACAAGAACTGGATGCTGAAAGGAGATTAAATGATATGCATGATACCCCTTCAGTAACCACAATACCACAATACCTAAAAAAAAAAAAAAGGAAGAGAGAGAAATAGGGAGAAATAAATGTTTTCCACAAAGGCAGGTAGGGGGAGGAGGGCAATGATTGGAGCCTGGGAGAAAAACTGGGTACACTGGTGGCAGGAAATATGCACTGGTGAAGGGGTTGTACATTGAATGACTGAAACCCAGTCATTAACTTTGTAACTGAGGGGAAAAACTTTTTATTTGAAAAACATTAAACATTTTTTAATTTAAAATTTTTGCTTAAATAAAGTACTATTTAAAAAAAAAGTAAAAAGAAAGAAATTTCTTCACTGAAGATAAAGGGAAAATAATCATTGAGGTTAATAATATCATAGGTTGTCACTTGCAGATAAACCAGTTTTACCACATAAAGTACAAATACATAAAAGATTAAAAATCTACTTGAAGAACAGAGACTGGAGATAATAAAATCTTTTATGAGAGGAGTTGTAGAACCAATTAAGTACATTTTACTAATTTAAAAACTAACAGTCTTATTGATAGTTAAAAACTTAGATTTTGATGATATTGATATATTAAAAATAATGTGATTGTACATAACGAAAAAAATGTTAACAAATTTGGAAGTGGCTTTCCAATCCCACCCCACCCCAGTTTTTGTTTAGGGGACACCCTCGGCAATTCTCAAGGGCTACTTCTGGTTCTATGCTCATAAATTACTCCTGGAAAATTCAAAGAACCATATGGGATGCTAGAGAATGAACTGGGGATGGCTGAGTGAAAGGCAAGTGTCTACTTGCTCTACTATTGCTTTATGTAAAGTTCCTGGAGAAGCTAGAACCTGATTATACAACTAAAAAGCATAAGACAGTCTTCAGATTACTTCTACAAACTACATGCAGAAGGACGGTGGTTCGAATCCCGACATCCCATATGGTCCCCCGAGCCTGCCAGGAGTGATTTCTGAGCATAGAGCCAAGAGTAACCCCTGAGCGCTGCCAGGTGTGACCCCAAAACCATAAAAAACAAAAAGTTTCCAAGACAAGTAAGAAGTTTAACATAAGGCTTGCATTATAAGAATATTAAAGGTATTTCTTCAAGTTGAAAAAGAAAGATGTTATACAGGAATACAAAGGATGTAATGGAACTATCACTGGCAAGACTAAATAAAATTAAATTCATTGTAATCAAATGTAGTGGTTGAAAACCACTGAACTGATGTATTGGTTGTGAGCAAATAACATAAATTTAGTATAAATAATGAAAGACAAATTAAAGGTAATTATAACTAATTTGCTAAAAATTTGACAAAAAATATAAACTGACATCAAACGGACAAAACCTGGGGTGAAGAAAAAATATCTAGAAATTTTGTATGTACCCACACTCAGTTTATCAATTGAAAATTGATTGTTTAAAATGTATTAGGGCCAAAGAGATAGTACAGTGGGTAAGGTACTTGTCTTGCACACAATAATGTAAGTTCAATTCTAATCACCCCATATGGTACACTAAGCCCTACAAAGAATGATTCCTAAGTACAGAGCCAGGAGTAAGCACTAAGCTCGACTGGGTATGCTCCCCACCCCCCCCAAAAAAAAGATGTTTTCTAAAAATCTCCTGATAACCATAAAACAAGCCTATAATCGATTCACAAAAAAGAATAATCAACAAAACATAATACTAGAGAAAGTAATCAAGTCTGGAGAAGAAAGAGATAAAAGGAAACAAATAAAATATAATAAAAAAATGAACCAACTCGGAATGGAACGTTTACATCTATCAATGACTTTAAATGTAAATCTTCCAATAAAGACAAGAAGTGACTAAAAGTGTAAAAGGTAAGTCTAACTAAAAGTTCCAGGCTCAGTAAATATTTAAGAATACTGGGGCAAGGAGAGAAGGGATAGAAAAAGATATTCCAGATAAATGGAAATCAAAAAGGGAAGGGATTATTACTTTAAATCAGACAAAATAGAATTCAAACAATAACTTTAAGACAAAGATGATACTTTGTAACAATTCAGAGGTCAAGTCAAAAATAATATTTAACTTTGTAAAACATGTACCCAACATAAAATAATTTTAAGTATAGAAGCAATTAAAAACAGAGCTAAAGGAAGAAATAGACAGCAATATAAAATTAACATACGCATATTAAGATTAATGTTCATTTATTTTTCATTTTCAACTTAGTTTTAAAAAGACAATAGTTCTTAAAAGTTTTTAAGATAAAAACACAAAAGATATGTAAAACAGGGGCCTGAGCAATGGTGCAGTGGTAGGGCATTTGCCTTGCACGCAGCTGACCCAGTAAAGACTGCTGTTCAATCCCCTGACATCCCATATGGTCCCCAAGCCAGGAGAGATTTCTGAGTGCATAGCCATGAGTAACTCCTGAGCATACTGGGTGTGACCCCAAAATAAAAAAATTTAATTTAAATTAAAATGTATGTAAAACAGTTAAAAATCTTAGGGAAAAGAACTGTCTCTTATATGCAAGTTGAAATGACAAACAAGTCCTTGGGAGAGGTATACTTTACTCAGACTTAGTTTTGGTAAAGAAACCACAAAGGTGTATACTCATATTGATAGTGAAAATTTCAAGTGTTCTTAGTAGAAATTTTTTGACATTAAAGATTTAAAACAGGGGCTGGAGCCATAGCACAGTGGTATGGTGTTTGCCTTACATATGGCTGACTCTCGACAGACCTGGGTTCAATTCCTGACATCCCATATGGTCCCCTGAGCCTGCCAGGACGGTTTCTGAGCACAAAACCAGGAGGAACCCCTGAGAGCTGCTGGATGTGACCCAAAAACCCCCTAATAATAATAATAATAATAATAATAATAATAATAATAATAATAATAATAATAATAATATTTTAAACATATTCATTCACTGTGAATTAAAAATTCAACCTTCAAAGATTATTTTACTGGGAAATGAAAAAATATCACGTACAGTTAACTTTGGTTGGAATTCAAAACATTGGAATCAATCTAAATACTTACCAAAAGAATGATAAATAAATTATGTTTCAGAAATAAGTTGGAAAGTCATACTACGAAACAGTAAAATTTACAAAACAGAGCAATTTTGGACTAACATTTAGTGACAGAAAATGATACTTCTGAGTTAAAAGCCATCTATAGTGATTTCTCTTTCCCCAGGTTATACATGACCTGCACAGAGAGCTCTAGTGCAGTTTTGTAGTACTTCAGAAAGGCACTAATATTTAGAAAACAAGAAAAACATGTTTCAGGTTTGTTCTGCCTCAATTTTAGATAATTACCTTTTTTTTTTCTGTAGTAAAGGGTTGCCCTGTACCATTGTCTAGTTTTATTTCTTGTGTTTGTTTTAAAATGGCCTTTGTCAAAGGGTTGACATTTTAAAGAAAAGAATATGTGATTGAAATGAGCAATCACATCACCTCTCTGGACAATCTCTAAAAGTTGCAAATAAGAAGTATATCCTTAAAAATCAAGTATACGGGGAGCATTAAGACACTTGCTCTTTAATCTTTCTAGATTACATCAAAACTCTGGCTTTAAACCAAATTTGCAGAGTGCTTATTCGCTAGTGAACTTGGAACCTATTGCAAATAAATTACATCATTCTCTTTCCTAAATGTCAAAACAGTGAGGGCAACATCTTTTCAGAACCACAAATACTTAGCTTGCATAGACTTAAAGTTGAAAGTCTTCCAAATATCAGGTCCAACTAATCTTTTCTTCCCATGTAATTAAGATTACAGCTTGGATCTCATGTAGATACTTGTTCAGACCATTTGTACCTCCCTCTTCAGGGGTCCTCAAACTTTTTAAACAGGGGCCCAGTTCACTGTCCCTCAGACCATTGGAGAGTCAGACTATAGTAAAAACAAAAATTATGAACAAATTCCTATGCACACTGCATACATCTTATTTTGATGTGAAGAAATAAAACCGGAACAAATACAATATGTGGCCCGCGGGCCGTAGTTTGAGGACCACTGCGAGGATCTGGGACTCACAACACAGGATCCACTTATTTGGATCAAAGGTTGAGATGATCCCTCAGGAGGAGAAAACACCTACCTAAGATAAATGAACAGAGACCCTAGGGTTGGAAAGTACATGACTTGTTTGACCTCCAAAAAATTCTAAATATAAGGTCTAACTTGGCAACTTTTCTCATACAGTTTTTAAAAGCTAGGTTCTGTTATACAAAGGAGAAAGTAAGTGTTGAAAAAAAAATAGGTCCTCTCCTTGAGTAGCCATTACTAAGTCAGAGAGGCCATAAAGGGCAGAAAAAAGTCTATTATATTCAAGCACAGACTATGTCTCCAGTGAATTTGTGGGTTCAAGAGCAGTTAGATGTGGGTGCCAAACACCCAGTCTCACCAGGCATAGCACATAGTAAGTGATCACTACTTGGAATATAAATAAGCAAATCCTGCTTAATTAACTAATTAAGCTTAATTAAACTATAATCCAAACTTTTGATGTCTCAGCAGTAGGTATCTCTCAGGAAATTTGGATTTTTATCTATTCGGGGAGCATCTTATTAAACAATGTAAAATCCAGTTTTAAACTAGTAAAGAAGACCTGGGGTGGAGATAGATTTTATTTTATTAGCCTGCTTGGATTTTCATCTAGATAACTCTGAAGTTAACCAGATATTCCTTCTTATATTTAACAATTTCAACCACTATTTGGTAAATATATAGTTTTAGATTAAAACAGGGATGTCCCTGGAACCTTCTAAGAAAAGCCTAGCTAGATGCTTGGCAATTTATGTACATATGAGTGGACTCATTTGCAACAAATTGCCATAAAGTGTCCCAGCATTTGCTATATTCAAAGAGAATACAACTACCTAGTAGGCCAGATGTCTATGAGGATATGGTCAACAGTTAGTGTTTTCCCCAGTGAACACTTTTATTGGGAGAAAATATACAACATCTGATAATTACTGACTTGCTCTCTACGATGGCACATTTCAACACCCACTTGAGTGGTCCAGAGTCAGAGTTTTACTTTTTGCCCCATGTTTAAGGCACATGGACACATTCTATCTTCTTGTCCTCTTCGCCAAATTTGGCGGGATCCCCAGTTCTCTCCTGAGAGGTCAAAGTCCATGATTCACCTTACTATCTTAAACTCTACATCTTTTCTGTCATTTATTTCTTTGTGGAACTACTTCCACTACTTATTATATCTTTTAGAAGCTAGGTTTTCTTCATTTCAGTTTCAGAATAATTTTGTTTTCCACTTTTATTAGTCTTGCATCAAAAAATTAGATTTGCTCAAAACAACTGTGAGATACCATTTCACACTACAGAGATTGGCACACATCAAAAAGAATGAGAACAGGCAGTGCTGGCAGGGATGTAGAGAGAAAGGAACTCTTATCCACTGCTGGTGGGAATGCCATCTAGTCCAACCTTTATGGAAGGTGATATGGATATTCTTCCAAAAGCTGGAAATTGAACTCCCGTAAGATCTAGCTATACCACTCCTAGGGATATGCCCTAGGAACACAAAAATACAATACAAAAATACCTTCCTCACACCTATATTCATTGCTGCACTATTTACAATAGCCAGACTCTGGAAACAAACAAGATGCCCTTCAACAGATGAATGGCTAAAGAAACTGTGGTAGATATACACAGTGGAATATTATGCAGCTGTCAGGAGAGATGAAGTCATGAAATTTTCCTATACATGGATGTACATGGAATGTATTACGCTGAGTGAAATAAGTCAAAGGGAGAGAGACGCAGAATAGTCTCCCTCATCTATAGATTTTAAGAAAAATAAAAGACATTCTTGCAATAATTTTCAGAGACAAAAGAGAGGAGGACTGGAAGGTCCAGCTCAAGATATGAAACTCAGGGCCCTGAGAGATAGCACAGCGGCGTTTGCCTTGAAAGCAGCCGATCCATGACCAAAGGTGGTTGGTTTGACTCCCAGTGTCCTATATGGTCCCCCGTGCCTGCCAGGAGCTATTTCTGAGCAGATAGCCAGGAGTATCCCCTTAGCACCACCAGGTGTGGCCCAAAAACCCAAAACAAAACAAACAAACAAACAAACAAAAAGATATGAAACTCACCACAAAGAGTGGTGAGTGCAGTTAGAGAAATAACTACACCGAGAACTGTAATAACAATGAGAATGAATGAGGGAAGTAGAAAGCCTGTCTAGAGTACAGGCAGGGGTGGGGTGAGGAGAAGGGAGATTTGGGACATTGGTGATGGGAATTTTGCACCGGTGAAGGAGGGTGTTCTTTACATGACTGAAACCCAATTATAATCATATTTGTAATCAAGGTGTTTAAGTAAAGACATTAATAAAAATTAGATTCGCTGCTATTCATTATAACCTTTACACATTATCAGCAATGGCATTATTATTGTGGTTAAGTGAATGTAAGAAAAATGAAATTCTTTGAATACAAAAGACTTCAGCATTTCAGAATTCAGTATCCTTTCAGTATTCTTTGTCTATGATAAATTTGTTCTGGACTTTCCCTTAAATTTGTTTTTAATAATCATGCAACTCCTCTGGTTACAAAAGGGTGGTTCTTAGAAAGATACCTATCACAGGAGTGAATATGGCAAGGTAATATTGAATGGTAAAGAACTTGAAAATCAAATCTAAAGAGTGTTCCCATCAAAGACTGAATGCCTCTTCATCTTCCCTTTTCTTTATTATGTTTGACTCAATTGGCCATCATCATTAGACTATAGGATTTAGATAATTTAACAATTAAATGTGCAAAAAATTTTAGCTGTAAAGATGTGCCAATGATAAGTAAAGTAGGACTAAACTATGAGAAAGTTATTCAATGGGAATAAAGATAAATATGTCTCTAAATATAGAGCATATATTTTCTTTGTTTTTTGTTTGTTTGTTTTGGTTTGGTTTGGGTTTGGGGCCACACCCAGTGGTGCTCAGGGGTTACTCCTAGCTGTCTGCTCAGAAATAGCTATCCTGGAAGTCACGGGGGACCATATAGGACACCAGGATTCAAACCAATCACCTTTGGTCCTGGATAGGCTGCTTGCAAGACAAACACGGCTGTGCTATCTCTCCGGGCCCATATTTTCTTTGTTTTAAAAATAATTTAAAAATACTTATTTGGTGGCTATACATATGCACATTTATTCATTTCTTAAGGCCTCAATAATGAAGTACATAATGTAACTGATTTGAAACAACAGAAAAATTTTGTCCTGTAGTTATAGAGTACAAAGGTGTAAAATTAAGATGCTGATAGAGGTCACTCTCTTTGGAAACTAAAGGAATCCTTCCTGGCTTCTTACTAGTTCTTTAAATGTTTAATTGGGGCCACATTCAACTTTGCTAGGAGATCCAAGGACCACATCTAGTAGTGCTCATAAAATCGTATTGTCCAGGGGATTTAACTTGGGGTTTTGCATGTGTTATGCATGTGCTCTTCCATTTGAGCCATGTCACTTTCCTAAGATTTTGGCAGTCTGTCAGCAATCTGGCATTCGTTGGCAAGTAGTGCTCTGTCATACTGTCTTTAGTTGGCATTCACTTTGTATGTGTCTTCACATGCTCTCCGCTCTCTGTGTCTGTGTCCAAATATAAAGACATCAATCATGCTGAAATAAGGTCCCTCTCCATGGGATTCTTCTTGATTTTATTATGTTAAGACCCTATTTCCATATAAGGTCCCATTCTGAGATACTGGGGATACAGAGCTTATCTTTGCTATAGAGAAACAATTCAACCCTCAAGCATGCAAGAGTATTTACCTATGCATTTTATGTAATATAAATATGTGCACAGATTTTTTTTTTCGGCCACACCTGGTGACACTCAGGGGTTACTCCTGGCTGTGCGTTCAGAAATCGCTCTTGGGGGGGGGAGAGTCTGCCCTGCTGCGCTCTGATTTCTTGGCGCCCCAGAAGAACACTGAGGACTGAGGGGATCTCTTCCTGCTTCTGTCTGTCCTGATTTCTTGGAGCTATTCCTTGAGAACAGAGCCCTGCGAAGCGAACCCAGAAATCCGCTTCGCTTCGAGGCCGTGCACTCTTTCTAACCAATAAACCCCATCACAACACGCAGGAAAAACCACACTACTAGAGCAACAATGCGGAAAGCTCGTAGGCAAACACTAGGCACTGAGAATGAAGATGATGGCTTGGACGACCCTAAAAATCACAATCATCTGCTTAACCTATCGGATAAGGAATTTAAAATAGAAATATGGAATATATTTGTAAAACTCCAAGAAAGCATAGATCGATCTGAACAGAACACAACGACAGAACTCAGAAAACTTCAAACTGAAATGGCAGGCCTGAAAAACACGGTAGCTCAACTTCAAACTGAAATGGCCGGCCTGAAAAACACGGTAGCTCAACTGAAAAACTCAGTTGATGCCCTCGACAGCAAGGTAAGAGAAGCTGAGGAGAGAATCGGACTACTGGAAGATGAGATGCAGAAAATCTCAACACAGCAGAAGAAATGGGAAAAGAACCTTAGGACAAACGAGCATGCAATGGAAAAAGTACTCAAGGAATGTGAACAGATGAAAATAGAAGTCTTTGATAAACCCAAAAGAAACAACATAAGAATCATTGGAGTCCCAGAGACCCAAGTA
>PVKC010022514.1:0-17699 GCA_004027635.1 Crocidura indochinensis
GATGAGGATTTTCTTCCAAGTCAATTCTGAGCAGATATTTTTAAAAATAAGAATGAGAATATATTGAGCATATGATGGAAATGGTCAATATCTGCTAAATTTCTCTCAATTTTCTGAAGAATGGCCACAAACGAGCATTTGTATACTTTATAAGTACATGACCGTTTATACTTTATAAGAACACAATCATTTCCACAGGGCATATGCTTCAAGTTCAATGTTTGAAAGTTTAGTCATGTCTCCAAAGTCATAGAACTTGTGAGTGGTAGAAAAGCATTTGAATCCACATCATAAATCCATACAGACAAAGGGAGTCTATGAAAGGGCACTGATCCAACTGTCCTGAATGATGGACAGCACAGACCTGAGTTGCGACAGAACAAGGGCCTGTCCAGGTTGACTCATATTTCGCATTTGCCTATCTACTTAAATTCTAGAAATTATTTTCATTTTCTAAATTGCTGCTAAATTCTTTTATATGAAAAACATGCTTCCGTTCTCAAATATCTTTCTTCTTGATAAACAACTGAATCACTCTAACAAGCTGAGAATACAGATATTTCAAGGTTCTTTGGCTCCAACTCTGTAAATCAATATTGACATCCTCTGTCTTCGTGCAGAGGGAACCAACTAATCACATTTTCCACTAAGGTATGCATTCACATGTCAGGTTCCTTCACCGTGTACTATCTGAAATGTTTTTACTTCTTCAGCTTACATGTCAAATCTTACCTCTATTTCAAATGCTTGCTCTTCTGTGATCTCTACAGTAGAATTTCCCTTTACTGTATTAGTTCTGTTTCTTGAGCATGTTGTTAGTGTTGCCTCATTATAATGAGTTGCAAATCTTATTCACGTATCATTTTCATAGAATTTAATATACTTGGGCTGGAGAGATAGTGCAGGGGTTGAGGACACTGGCTCTGTTATGTTCCTGGCTTTAAGCAGATTCCATGAATTTGCCCCTTGTATCTGGTGGCTTCTGAACACTGCTGAGTGTGGTCCTGGTGTTCTTTGGGCATTGCAGGGTGTGGTCTATCTGTCTCCAACACCTGAGGACAAGCACCGAGCCATTAACCTGTTTCACGAAGTAATGAGAAGAGTAGAGCCCTGGAGCATTGATTGGGAGGACTTCTCCCTTAAAAAAAATCCAAAACAAATTCTCAAAAATAATCATGATGCATGAGCTTTGAGTCCGTAATGTTTGTGAAAACTAAATTAAAAATGTGGCAATTATATCAGAATTGCTGCAGTTGTATATTAGACAACTGTTTTTACAACTCAGAATTTAGTTAGGCTATACATGAAAATTTATATGTTAAGAAAAGTTTATTTTTATTTCTCCAGAGAACCCACCATTCTCTGTAGTGGTCCAGGGCTGCGAGGGCTGCAGGGCAGCAGACTGCAGATCTCCAATGCTGTCAGGGCCCGGTGCTGCAAGATTTGAGGGGTCCCTGCGGCCCAGCTGCTGGGTAGGGCCTCATGCCCACCCAGGGATGTCAATATGTAGAGACTGCACTGGGAACTGAGAGATGGGGGAGGAGAGGGAGAGAGAGAGAGGGAGAAAGGGAAATAAAGAGAGAGAGAGAGGGCAAGAGAGAGGGGGAGAGAGAAAGAGAGAGAGAGAAGAAAAACTACGTGTATTTTTTATTCCTCCTAGTGTCTGAGGTTAACGGTGCAACCCAGGGGTTTCAGAGAGAGAGAGAGAGAGAGAGAGAAGAAAAACTAAGTGTACTTTTTATTCCTCCTAGAGTCTGAAGTTAACGGTGCAACCCAGGGGTTTCAGAAAGAGGGAAAGAGAGTTAGATGGAAATTTACCAGCCAAAGGTGGTCTGGGGAGGCCCAAATTCAAAGAAGATAGAACAGAAAATAGATACAAAGCAGGCAGCATTTCTCCTATGCTTTATTTCTAACTCCCTCCACCCCCAGCCAGCAGGCACTGCTCTGGTCACTATTCTGGGCCCCCTACGACAGTCCTAGTTTTTCCTTTTTTACCTGGCATGCCAAGGGGACATGTCCAAGTTCAACAGTCATTACAGTGAGGATGTCCAAGGGGCTTGTTAATGTCCAGTTGCCAAGTGGGGGTAATCAAGGGGTACGTCCAAATAATTTACAGGATGTGTTATTTCATACTTATTTTACTATTGCTCTCACTAATATTTTACATTTGGAATTTATTCATTACTTTACTGTATCCAGGAACATTCTATCATTTAAATATCCCAATATGGGAAGGCCTGGGTTCACTCAGAACACCTGCCCCTAGATTTAAGATCCTAAGACCATCTCTGACACTGCTATGGATGCCCTGTGAGTTCTCTGGCACACACTATTTGACTGATACCTGGTGCCACAGAACTGTGTTATCTGTAATCCACACAAGCTTGTCCTGTTCATTCTATCCCAGTGTACTGCTACCAAGTGTGAGTGCCCCATTCAAGCATGTAATGCAGCTTTTTCTCCAACAACAAAGGGATGGGTTGGAAAAATTAAAGTAAAGCAAATCAAGCAAACTGACTAATAAAATATCTCCATGATTATCGTTCTTGAGAAATCTTGAATAGGTCCAAAAATGTTGCAGCATTATAGATAGTAGCATCTAATTCTACTAAAATGAATTTAGAAGTGTTTAATACAATGAAAGTGATAACTTCTCTTTTCAAATAATTTTTCTAGACTATAGGATCATGGTAAATGCAACTCACAATTCTAGCAAGATTGCTGACCAAGGAAATGAAAATGCCTACCACACTTCCTAGATATGGTACAGAGGATATGTAATGTAATTAATCATTTAAAGTGCATAGCTAAGTTTTCAACAAAGAGAATAGATATGTAGGTACCAGAAATAAAATGGAAACTGAAAACCAAAAGCAAGCATGTGACTGGAACCTGAAAACGTACTTTCCCCAGTGCTCAGGGACTCTTGTTTTTCATATGTGAAACAGAGCCTCTGTCCTTGATTCTTAGGTGACCATAAATTAAAACTGAAGCATCTGCAGAGCTAGGATCCTCCAATAGTGGATCCACTTTGGAAGATGATTTTGTTTTTCAGTTAACCATTGTCATTAGAAGAAATCAAGCAAGCATGTTTGTCTCTGCTTTAGTCCTGTGTAGAAAAACATAATTTCCTCCATAAATTCTAGTTATATGGCTGAAGAGCACCTGAGGACAAACTGAACATTATTCATTTTGATAGCGTTCATCAGGATGTTTGTGAGACATAATAATATCATTAGACAATTGATGAAGTTAATAGAAGTTATTCCATACAGCCATGTGAAGGAATACAGAACAAGCAGCCCCAAAATGCTTTTACATTAGTTTTAGATGAAATCTATCAAGGTCCAACAGACTCAGTGAAAGTTCATAATATTTTCATCTAAGGTATAAGCATTTTAGGTAAGATTTTTTTACAGGAAAAAGATAACAGTATACTCAATTACTATAGGTAGGTGTTGTAGACAGGAAGGAACTTAGTTGAAATTGTTAATTAAAATTTCTGTCATTGTTTTCTACATGGCCTAATATATTATCTCCCAAACATGTGATCCTTATAATTTCCCTACCATGGTCCAAGTCACCAGTCCTTTCATAATTCATAATGATATAATGAACTTAAAATTTCAGGAAATTAAAAAGACAAAGTGCATTTGGAATCAAATCAATTTATTTGGGATCGAAGATTTGGGTAGGAAAAGGAATCGAAGAGTGTCTCAAAGAGGAAAATAAGGACTTCCTTCCTCCATTTGTTTTAATGGAATAATAGAAGGTGAGGCATTTAAAAGAGAAAAGTTAGTTAGTGTTAAAAAACCTTCTAAGTTATGAATATATTTTCTGAGCCAAAAGGATTCTACAGAAGATGAAGGTATTTGCCTTGCCAACCTGGATATAATTCCTGTTAATACAATTTGGTTTCTCAAGAACTACCAGAGTGATCCTTGGCAACAGAGGAGCTCTGAGCACCATTAGATATGGCCCAATAATACTCCCCTATGACCTTGCAATTCTGCTCCTCCTAATCATCTACCTTTTCATTTGAAATGCCATAAGTACCTCATGTTCATCAAAGCATTATATCCAACAGCCAAAATATAAATACACTCACGTACCTAAATAGAGGTTAGTTAACAAAAGATAAATTATGGGTTTTAGGGATGGAGAGATAATTGCATTATGCTACCTTAAGCAAATATGTGGGAGTATCTCTGAGTATCTCTTATGTGGCCTTCCCTACCTACCCCCAAAAGAAAGTGTGGCATATATACACAAAGGAATAATTCTCAGCTACGAGAAAAGATAAACTATTGTAGTTTGCTCTGTGAATTGAGTCAGATAATCTTATTTATACAGAGTATATAATAAAATCAAGAGTTTTGAAAATCCCCAAATGGAAACAATCCCAAGATATAACCAAAACAGTAGGAATAGGGATCTTGGGATAATAAAAGTGAGATCTTGGGTTTCTGGTAGTGAGTTTGGTGTAAAAAATTCAAATATAGAACAATAAGAGTTGTAGTACATTAAATTTTTTAAATTTCTAATGGTCAAGAAAATTGAATACATACCTTCCATTGAAGGAATAAAGATGTCTCCTAATCCTATGAAAAATGTTTAGTTTTATTATTATGGAAATATAGACAAACCATAATGAGATCATATCTATGAGAATAATTTGTGTCAAAAAGCCTAGAAACAATATGCATTGACAGGACTGTAAAGAAACAATAAATTTGTATACACTGTTGTTGGAAATAAAAATTGCTGTAGATTCCATGAGCAAAAGTACTGAGAATTCTTTTAAAAATTTTTTAAAAAGAGGGTGAATCCAGTAGTAGATTGCTTGCCTTGTATGTCTGAGACTTTGAGTTCAATCCCTAGGGCTTCAAATTTAGCATTACATAAAAATTATTTAAAAGATTAAAAAGTGGGGCCGGGCGGTGGCGCTGGAGGTAAGGTGCCTGCCTTACCGCGCTAGTCTTGGACGGACCGCGGTTCGATCTCCCGTGCCCCATATGGTCCCCCAGGCCAGGGGCGACTTCTGAGCCCATAGCCAGGAGTAACCCCTGAGCGTCACTGGGTGTGGCCCAAAAACCAAAAAAAAAAAAAAAAAGATTAAAAAGTAAGTTAAAATAAAAGATGGCATAATAGATATTAATATGGATCAGGTATTTATATGAAAAGTATGACAACATCAATATATGCTGGAGGGATAGTTCAATGGATAAAGCACTTGCCTTGCATCCAGTTGAACAGGGTTTGATCCCTGGCATTTCATATGGTTTCTGGATCCCTAGTGGGAGTGTTTGCTCATAAAGCCATGAGTAAGCCCCGAACACTGCAATATATCATTTCAAAACAAAGCAAAACATACCAATTTGAAGAGATATATGCAACCCTATGTTTATAGAAGCATTATTCACAACAGCCAAGACACAAAAGCAACCTAAATGTCCCTGGAAGACTAGATAAAGATAATATGTGCATGTACATTTGTGTAAAATATTATCCTTCCATTAAGAAGAGGAGATATTTTTTGGCTTCCTGGTTGAATATTTAAAGATCATAGTGTTAAGCAAGTCTAAAATTAGTGAGATATTGTAAGAAAAAAAATTTTTACTCAACAATATATTCTTGATTTTCTAGAAATTATATAAAGAAAATTATCTGATTCTATTGTCTAGCCAAGAGTCCATAATTTTGGTTCTTGTGACCTAAGTAGCCTCTTAAACAATTATTTGATTTATGGTTTCTTAAAGCAATTGATTTAGGCTCAGTTCACTCAAGAAGTATAATACAATTACAATTACTCTTGGATAGCTCCCAGATCTAACTTCAATATGCCTTTCACAACAGATGTGCCAAACATATATACATAATCAATTTAGTTCAAACATCTTCAGAATCCCTGGTATTTGAATTTTATATAAATATAAAGTTAAATGCACAGAAACATATATAAGTGAAAAAGGGTACGAGTGGTTTGAAAGACTCTAAAATAAAGAGAATAACTAACATTATATATCACATTCGGGGGGGAATAAAAAAAAAGATATCACATTCACAGAAATAAACTATCATGAATAAAACTTAGTAAACCTGATAGGAAGTTTTAAGTGACATGAAATCATTCTTTATCTATGAGTTCTTCTAGAGTAGCAGATCATCAAACAAGTATCAGAAAAATTGATAAAAGAGTCAAGTAATTTGTAATTATTATGTAACTTCCTGTAAATACAGCACTTCCTTCTTCCCAAAGTTGGTTGTGAAGCCATAGTTCAGTGTTCTGTTGTTGCTTTGAATCGGGACTGCATGTGTTATTAGTGATCACCCAAATGCAACATAAGAACTTAAACCTCTATACTATTTCTCCGGTCCTTAGCTAACAATTTTAAGATGGTTACTAAAGCCACATGTTTAATTTAGGCTGTCTTTAATCTGTCCTTGTATCTCTCTATACCTTTCATTTATCTTTTATATACTCCTCATTTTTTCTTTATTCTATATTCATAACTGTGGGGACCAAATTATTTCATAACTCCTTTGCTTGGTGAATCAAACCTGAAGAAACTCAAACTTTTGTTTCTTGTTTTAATGTCTCTTGCTTATCAGGACTGCTCTGCTACTGGGACAATCTCTTGCCTGCTGTCTGCTCAAGAAATTTCTATTTTTGCTATCATCTAACTCATCTTTCCTACATTAAGATGTGAATTCTTTGAAGATGAGACAGCCTCAGTGAAGATTTTAGTCCTAATTCCCTTGCACTATTGAGGTTGTGAAAGATCACAATGCCCTTTTTCTAGTAAGGGCCCACTAACTGCCCCCCCCCACCAAAAAAAACTTACTTTCTCTTCCCCTTATTCCTCACAAAACAAACAGATTCTAGATGCTGGAATCGCCAATATTCTAAATATAGGATGTTACTCCCTCAGCAAGGTCTGGACAGGTAAGCCACTGGATTTTGAGATGTCTTCTCTAGTGATCCTTTGCAGGATATGCAGGGATTTCTAAAAGAATGCTTCACATGAACGCCAGGTCAGAACACTTCAATGTGTTTATGTGGGCCTTCAAATCACCCTTCACTGGGAGTGTAGGATTTTCTTTGGCTCTTTTGACCCTTCACTGAGAGCACTGGTATTTCTCTCCAATATGAAGGTGTAAGGTTGAGCAAATGAATTTGCTTTTTCTCTTAATTTCATTTTACTCTGAAAACCACCCACTTCATTTACTTGATAACAGTTATTCCTACAGCCTCTGCTAGTGTTTGTTGACTCTGTTATGCCACTTCTGGTTAACCTCCATTGATCATAAGAGCTGATATCATATTTCTCCTGCCTCAGCAGCAGTCTATCTATCGACCCTGGTCTGTTCTTATTATCAAATCTGCAGAGGTTTAGATTCATGTTTATTGGTCTGTTAGCTCTCTGACTGGTGCTTTTGCAGTAAGAAGCTGTTATGTTTTCTTTGTGAACATTATTGTGTACTAACAAAGTACTCTGAAAATGAAATTTCTGACCTATGAAACATTTTATAACTTTTCTAGAACTCTTAAAGAAGTAAACTTGCTTGGAGCCCAAATGTAGAAAGCTTTATGGGCAAGTGATCTGATTTAACTGATTAATAGGATAAACTGAGTCATAGCTAGAAACCTGAAGGAATGAGAACCGTCAACACTAAGAGTCATATTAGGAACCCAGGAAACCTCAAACTAAAATAAAATGTTCCCACTCATTAGCATCCAGCAGCTACATTCATAGAAAAGGAAAAAAAATATGGATAAAATTAAAAGATCTTTATTTGCCTCTGTTTCTGTGTCTTACATGCCACCCCCGCATGTTTTGTTTTGCCTCCAAATGGTATTATTAAGATAACTGACATTATACTGTTTTTCAGAAACATAATCTAGGAGAATTTATGGTGAAAATTAATTTAGAATTTAAAGGAATTAACTGAAGGAGTTATTGAGTGGGCAGTGTTGGAGAGATTTTACAGTTGGCAAGGTATACGCATTTCATGTAGACAACTTGGGTCTACATGACCACCAGGGCACCACCAGGGTGATATCTGAGCATAGAATAAGGAGTAACCTCTAAAGGTAGTTGGATGTGATCTCAAAAACAACAAAACAGAACAAAAATCTTATTGCTCGATGTTTATTGACCAGGAATTACTCATGTGCATGAACAGGACAAAATGAATTTATTCAGATACTGTTTAGTGAAGAGTTATGGAATATCTAAATATTTTTGCTAGAATGCTAATTAATTAAATTGAACTTAATGTTGAGACTACTAATTTAAATCCAGAGATAAATGTGTCTGTGTCACTTAGAACAATTTAAAACTAGAAAGTACACATTCAAGAAATTAAAGAGATCTGCTTGCAAATATCCTGTTCTAAAATATGTTAAGAAACACTGCCTGCAACAACTTATGATTTTTAAATTAAAAGTTAAGGTTTTAAGAGTTAAATATTCTAAACATTTTGTGAAACTAAAACTATAAAAATACAAATGACCCCAAATGAAAATACTATAAAAGTTTAGTTGAAATGGCATAGGGAAAACAATTTTTTTTGTTTGTTTGTTTGTGAGCCATGCACTTGACGCTCAGGGGTTACTCCTGGATATGTGCTCAGAAATCACTCTTGGCTTGAGGGACTATATGGGACACCGGGGGGGTCGAACATCAGTCTGTCCTAGACCAGCAAGCACAAGGAAGCTGCCTTATGCCCTGTTCCACTGCTCTGGCCCCTAGTAAAAACATTTTGAGACAAATTTTCTCTTAAGATAGGTATGCCTAAATTAGGAAAAAAATGAGATAAAGCAGAATGTTAAGACTTACAAATAAAAATATTATTTTCCCAGGGTGATTTTGAAAAACAAAAGCAAAATTGGGAAGACAAAGTGATTTTACATTGCAGATTACTAAAAGTCTCCCATGACTTCATGTCTGTTGGAAGTAAAGGATTTTAAAACAAAAAAAAATATGAAAATATGTACAAAGAGCAAAGCAAAAAATAAAGAAAAAAGAAATAAAGAGATATTTTTTAAGTAGGAAAAGTAGTTTTCTAAAATACAGAAGAAAACCAAATGATGCTGGTGAATAAAAGCTCATGTATTTGCCAGGAGTAGATCTTGTACATCACTGGCTGTGACCCCAAAACAACAACACAAAAAATGTATAGTAAAATAGTCTTCAGGAGTAAATAAACAAGATCTGAGACAGCCATGTCTATCTTGGTAAAGGTTTTCACCAATAATAGAAATAGAGGAAGGAGGCTAGAAGCTTAGGAATTTCAGGAGAAAAACTTAGATTTTGACTCTCATAAGTAGAACCTTGTTGCAAGGTAACCTATCTAGCTCCTAAAGATCAATTTGCACCACTCCATATAAACCAAGACTACAGGAACCTAAAAATCCTATGTACTGCTGACAGGGAGTCTTTGACTCCCTAGAGAATGTAGAAGAGAGAACACTGGATCCAAGTCTCATTTTTCATCTGGAACCATTTTGAGGAAAACCTAGCTTAACCATAGACACTCCTGACTTTCTCGCAGCCATCAAATGTCCCCTAATGTAATTCTTGTCATGCAAGTATAAATGGATCAAGGAACCACCTCTCCATCACTGACTGTGCTATGTAAAAGACTGACTGCAAGCTTAAGGTATGGGTTTACTTATTACTGTTAGCTGGGTTCCTATAGTATTATTCATTTTTTTTAGATATAAGAAAGAATGATCAGTCCTTTTCCTGGGGTTTGCAAATTAGGAAAATCTTTACTCTTGTTTGTCTATTTGCTTATTTATTTGTTTTGTTTTGTTTTGTTTGGGGGGGCATACCTGGCTATGCTCAGGAGTTACTCCTGGCTATGTGCTCAGAAATCGCTCCTGACCTGAGGGACCATATAGGACTCCGGGGATCGAACTGTGGTTCATCCTAGGCTAGTGCCAGCAAGGCAAACACATTACTGCTCCACTCCACCATTCCAGCTCCTATTTATTTATTTTTTATATTTTGTCCACACCTGGTGGCACTCAGGGGTTACTCCTGGCTCTGGGGGACCTTATGAGATGCCAGGGATCGAACCCACTTCCATCTGGGTTGGCCATGTGCAAGGCAAACACCCTATCACTGTGCTAAGCTACCAAGAACTGGAGAACACACTTCCTCTGCAAGATAGAGAGTCTGTGTCTAGGAAAATTAATATTTTGGTCCAGGCTGTAGAAAGAGTGCCTGGACCTCAATAGAACCCAGTATTCCATTACCAGAGTTGGGATGTAGAAAAACATATTAATGTCATAGCTGAAATAGTTGGAGTATTATGTGGCCAATATTTTATGTTGGGAAAAATACTTTAGGTAAGGTTGACTACCTCCAGGAAAAAAATTGCATTTCTAATCTTTTTGTTTTGGGGTCACACCCAATGTTGCTCTGGTACTACTGTCTCTGTACTCAGAAATCACTCCAGGAAGGCTTAACGGACCATACGGGATGCCAGGGATCAAACTCTGGTTGGCAGCATACAAGGCAAATGCCTTACCCCTATGCAAATGCTCCAGCTCATCATTTCTAATTTTTTTAATCTACCCAATTATTCAGAAGGCCTGCACATAACCTACATCATGTTTGTTCCTTTGTGACCACTGGGAAAACTGACTCCAACAAACAAATGATTCATATAATCCTCCCTAACTACACTTACGACTACATTGCTAACTTTCAGTCTAAGGATAATGAACTTGAGAACTTTTAAGTTTTACTAGAATGCATCCCCATAACAGCATTGCCA
Source organism: Crocidura indochinensis (assembly GCA_004027635.1). Classification (NCBI taxonomy): domain Eukaryota; kingdom Metazoa; phylum Chordata; class Mammalia; order Eulipotyphla; family Soricidae; genus Crocidura; species Crocidura indochinensis. The sequence continues at coordinate 10,792 of PVKC010022514.1, forward strand.
CCCAGTGATCCAATAAGAAAGGGAGATCAGATAAATTGTGGTAGGTGCAGAGGAACCTAGAGGCTAAACATTCCATGGAAAGGATTTATTTATCAAAGGCTATAAGAAATCTTATCATTGCAATAGAGGTTCTAACTATTGACAAATTTGAGGTTAATCAAGAGCCTTAAGCCATGCCTAGATTCACTGGCAAATGTACTTTTTGATAATATATTTTTCTCAGACTACTTCCTGGTTGAACAAGGGAGTAAGGGAAGGGATTGAGTTTTATCAATAAAATGTGTTCAATGAAACAGGAGAAATTAAAATCAATATAAAATAATTGATGAGTAAGTTTCTGGTTTCATAAATAAGGTATGCCCTCACAGAGTTATTTGTTCTCAGCTTCTGGGAACCTATATCAATCAATAAATCAGGGGGGCTGGAGTGCTGGCACTAGAGGTAAGGCATCTGCCTTGCAAGCGCTAGCCTAGGACAGACCATGGTTCCATCCCCGGTGTCCCATATGGTCCCAGGAGCGATTTCTGAGCTCATAGCCAGGAATAATCCCTGAGCATCAAACAGGTGTGGTTCAAACAAACAAACAGACAAAATCAATAAATCAGTCAATATATCTTTCTTTTATCTTTTTGGCCACACCCAGTGACACTCAGGGGTTATTCCTGACTATGTGCTCAGAAATCGCTCCTGTCTTGGGGACAATAAGGGATTACAGGGGATCCAAACGCAGTCTGTCCTATGTCAGAGGATGCAAGGCAAATACCCTATCACTTGTGCCACTCCTCTGTCTGCTTCAATAAATCAATAAATCAATCAGTCAATCAATCTATCTGTCTAGCTATCTATCTTCATTTATCTATCATCTATCAATCTCATCTATTTATACATTTTTCCTATCTTATTTCTTTTTACTTTTTGTCAATTTATTTATTTTTTCAATCTTTTGGTAAACTTGTTCTTTAGGTTTAAATAATTCCACATAAAGTAATAGTAATGTCATTCCAACCTATGTCCATCTCTGACCTGGAAATGAATTTTGTCCTAGTCTTTAACCCTCTAGCTCAGGTTTGCTGAGAATATTCTTTCTTCACTGATAGGCAGGGCCTATGTTAGTAAGGCAGCAGGAAGCAATTATGGAAGGTGGATCTGCTTTCTTCAGTGCTTCCTTTAGAATGGGCAAATCCCTGAGGAGGGATGAGCTGGGGAACTAACTAGCTGGCAGGATGTAAATTCATACCAGTTCTTCACTAGTTAGCTGAAACCTGGAATGAATTTCAGGGTGTGAGTTTCATGTCTGTCAATACTTGCAGAATACAAAATGGCATAAAAAGGCAACCACGTTCTGACTTCTTTTCCTAATATGAGCCAGGTTTCCTCATTATATTATATTAGTGTGTCGAAAGACACACCTAAAACTCCTAACACACCCCGATATGGCAAATTGTGGACAGAGCCTGATAAGGAGCTAAAAGGATATTAACGTTGGTTCTTGGAAAATCCCCTATCATTTCTCAGAAAACTAATGAATAAATCTCCTGCTATGCATAGGATGATCATAAAAGACTTACTGAAACTCACTCAGAGATTTCTTAGATTCTGTTGCCTTTGCTGTCATTGTTTGGCTCGGTTAGAATCCTATTTCAATAAAGTCTCATTCCTATTCTACACTGCCTCTGTATTTTCAATTTTCTTTTTTTTTTTGTTATAGTTAAGGTAACACACTTCTAATCCTATTTATGTTCATTGTTTTGACATATTTATTGCACCTCACTGCCACCAGAGTGCCCGAGACCTTCCACCAAATATTTGTGATTTCTGTACTAAGGTTGTATGCAGACAATCTGTTTCTGTATATAATACATTTTCACATGAAATGTGCTTTTCAAAGGATTTTCAAAGCCTTCTTCTATGAAATACTTTTTTTTTTACCAAAAGGTCTTCCTTGGTAACTTCTCTAATGGAGCTTCTGCTCTGTTCATCATATCTTAACTAAAATTTCTACAATGACATTTGAAATCATGTGAGTCCTGCATGGTCTCTATCATGTATTCATATAAACTTATTTCTCATTTTCATTTATCAATACATACATCTATCTCTATATATAGCTCAGTGCTCAGTTGTAGCTTATATATGCTTAAGCTTATGTATGTATAAAAGCTCTACCACGGAACTATGTCCCTGACCCTATTTAACTTCTGAAAAACTCAACAAGATAACAGATTATTAGGATAATTTTCTTTGTGGCTGAAGAAACACAGTCAAGCACAGTCAAACATTAATTGTGTTTAAACCTGTTCATATTCCATGTGCTCCTTGGACCCTGTACTACTGTAAGTTCAGTTCCTCTATCTACAACTTGGTAATGAAATTCATAGTGAAATTCATAGTGTCCAACTTAAAAAAATAAAGAATTAAGAGGAAAATAAAAAGATAATAAAGAAGAAATAGAAAAATTCGAGTGTTGAAGTGATAAATTCTGGATTAGAGTTTGAATATATGTGTGTATTGGCTGGGTCGGGGGTGGGAAGTTGGTCCTGCCAAGACTGGTTTGCAGCCTTTGATCATTTCTATTATCTAAACATTTTCAGTTGTTGACCTAAGGCTTCAAATTATGTAACAACTACTTTGCTGAACATTTATATCTTTGCGGATCATATATATCCTGACTGCCTCAAACTACTATGAGCTCACTCCAGAACACTACTGCTTTTGACTTACCTTTAGAAAATACTTTTATACCACTCCCAAAACACTCACACACCCAAAGCATTTCCTTCACTGGTTGTATCACCCTAAAGATGATAATCAATGCTATTCTCAGTTTCTAGCAATATAGCAGTTATTGCCATCCAAGGTGATGACATGTGGAACTTTTCCTTTGTCTTCACATACTTTAAGTGGAAAGATGGAAAACACAAAGCAGTCTATTATTAGATGCCTGAACTTTAAAATATTTATAAAATTCGAACTATTTTATTCATTGATTTAATAAAAATATGTATTAAGAGCACTTTAGGTAAAGTTTGAGTTGGCAAAGATATAGTAAGGGGGGATGGGAAAAGAAAATGTTTAAAACAATACAAATATTTCCTTTATTCCCATTCCTCCAGTTATCCTCATTCTCTCTAATTAATTTGAGTTTAAAAGTGTTTTATTTCTTTCATGTAAATTTAATGCAAGCTAATATCTTCAGATACAAACATTATTGTAAATGCTATAATGCTTTAAGGCAATAAAACTTCTTAAGGGTAAAAATATTTTAAGACATTGTAAAGCATGTACAAGTAGAAATTTTAGGCTCCCTAAATTTTGGAAAGTCAAATGATTAATATTGCATCTATAACAGTAAATAAAATAATTTATGCATTATTTTTACAATAAAAATGTCCTGAAAATAAATTATAAGCATGCATATAATGAAATGTTGCATAGCAGAGATGAATAAAAGTATGCTGTACATAATAAACATTATAAATTTAATATTGAAAAAATTGGCAATATATGTATACATCTTTTTAAATTAAACTTTTATAAATGATTTAATTAAAGCACCATGATATACACAATTATAAAGTTGTTCATGATTAATTTTCTGTCATAAAATGTACAATACCCTTCACAGTGCATATTTCCCACCAAGAATTTCTCCTCAATTTCTCTCCCACTCACTTCCCACCCCCACCACCTGCCATTGTAGCAGACATTTTTCTTCTCTCTCTTTCCCTATCTCTCTTTCTCTGTCTCTTTGTCTTTTCTCTCTTTCTTCCTTCACTTTTCTTTTAAACACTGTGATTTGCAATATTGTTATTGAAGAGTTTAGCATATCACTTTATCTCCTTTCAGCACCCAGTTCTTGTCCAGAGTGATCATTTCCAACTATCATTGTCATAGTGATACCTTCTCTACCCTAATTGCTCTCTCTTACTATATGTGGCAAGCCTCCTACCATAAACTGGTCCTCATGGCCCTCATTTATATTGTCTCTGGATAATAATACCATATTATCTTTTTAATTTTACATTCTACAAATAAATAGGATCATTCAAATTCTATCCTTCCTCTATTTTGGAGTTTTGCTCTTGTTGTTGTTGTTTGTTCATTTGTTTTTGCCACACCCAGTGAAGTTTAGGGTTACTTCTAGCTCTGCACTCAGAAATCATTCCTGGCAGGCACTGGAAACTATATGGGATGTTGGAGATCAAACTCAGGATGTCTGCATGCAAGAAAAACACCATAACTGCTGTGCTATCTATCACTAAGACCCCACTCTCTTCCTTCTGATTCATTTCTGTAAAGTATTTATATTTAACTATGTATATGTACACTTCATGACTTCTAAATTAAAATTCTTAAACACTAATATGCGTAAGTTTTGTTTCTAAATTGGGTGGTTAATACATAGATTTAAGTTAACTTTTATGATTCTTTGAGATACATAAAATATTCCATAATGACCTTTAATAAGTAAAATTTTAACTGCATTATATAAAACTCTGTAACTTCAAATTACTTGTGCTGTTTGGTATAAGTCAACAGAGGCATCTTGTGAGGAGGGAAAACTATTTTAGTCTTTTCTTCCTCTAGCTTAGGAATTATCTTTTCAACATTTAACTATCCTACATATAACTGCCAATCAATATTATTTTCTATATAATTTTTGGTTTCTCAGGTGATTTTTATTTTTATATTTGCCCTATTATATTTTTATTTATATTTTAGCAATGTTTAGCATAGGAATGGTTGTAATTTTTAAGAATTAAGAAAATTGATATGATTAAGGATTGAGCTATACAAGAGATGAGTATGACCACTGATAAATTTCTTATATTACTATTAATGTAGTATCATTATTATTACTATTGATATACTATCATTATTTGCAATTGTGCTAAAATTCATTCTTGAGACCTCAAAGTTACTGAACCATTTCCACCACCAAAATGCCAATATACCTCTACCACTGTTTCTGGTCCCAAATATGCACCTTTTCCTCCCCAATTTACATCCCTATTTATGGACACAACTTAAAATCATTATTTGCAGAAAAATATATCAAAGTGACAATTGGAAAAAAGGATGTTATCTAATGTAAATTAAATTTTAAAATTGCAACATATTCATTCTCTGTTATTTGGTTGTTTATTTATTTATGTTTTGGAGCCACAAGCAGCAGCGCTCAGAGGTTACTCCTGGCTTTGCGCTCATAAATCGTTCCTAGAAGGCTGAGGATACCATATGGGATGCATCCGGGGTCCATCCCAGGTTGGTGCATGCAAGGCTAGCACCCTACCACTGTGCTATCACTCTGGGCCCTCTCTATTATTTATAATCTTTTTTTTTTTTTGGTTTTTGGGCCACACCCAGTGACGCTCAGGGGTTACTCCTGGCTATGCGCTCAGAAGTCGCTCCTGGCAGGCACGGGGGACCATATGGGAACCGGGGGATCGAACCGTGGTCCATCCTAGGCAAGGCAGCAGGCACCTTACCTCCTGCGCCACCTCCCGGCTCCCTATTATTTATAATCTATGGTTCGTCATAATAAATCATGATGTGTGAGTATATAAGTTGTTTTTGTACACTCATTATGAGTGTACTTGTCCATGTCCCCCTGATATGTCTGTCAGATAGTGATCAATTATGAAAACTGACTCAAGGTACAAATACAAATTAAAATAAAATAGGTATATGTCAGAGAAACTATTGATTAAAAAGATTAAATTTTGTGACCTAAAAATGTCTGATTTACTCATCAAAGTTTTAAAATTTTAATTAAGTATTGGTTATCAATGCCTTTAAGGCATGCACAAAAGAGTGCAAGGAAAATATTTCTTCTGCATATATAGAATTTTAAGATTCGAACCTGAAGAGACTGCTTTGGTATGGAGAGATATTGCACAAGGATGGGTAAGGTGCTAGCCTTGCAATGGCAGATCCAGGTTCAATCCCTCCCAACCAATATGGTTCACTGAACACTACCTACAGTCATTTCTATGCACAAAGTCAGTGCAATCAGATGTGACCCCCAAACAAAGAAAATTTGCTTTGGGAAAACAGAAAAAAAATGCATTTAGCCACAGATTTAAAATATTCTAGTTCTTTTTGTTTATTGACCATGGTGATTTTATTTTTCTGATCTTTCTCCACCAGCCTCATATTTTTGGTAGTTATGTGTCTGTCATCTATCTATAATTATACTCTCAACAGTAAGAATTTGCTTTCCCGGGGCCGGGCGGTGGCGCTGAAGGTAAGGTGCTTGCCTTACAGCGCTAGCCTTAGATGGACCGCGGTTCGATCCCCCGTTCCCCATATGGTCCCCCAGGCCAGCCAGGGGCGACTTCTGAGCGCATAGCCAGGAGTAACCCCTGAGCGTCACTGGGTGTGGCCCAAAAACCAAAAAAAAAAAAAAAAAATTTGCTTTCCCATGGTCAGTTTTAAAAGCCCCTAAATTTCCTCCTGAGACAGCAAGTTTCTTAGCACTACAAAAATGAAACTCGATGTTTTATCTGTTTTTTTTTTTTCTTGGTGGAAAAAAACCAAACTTAGATTACTTGGAAACTAAAAGAACTAGGAAAGTACATGCATATGTTCTTCCTCCAAATGAAAATAAATTTTAAGAAGAAACAAAATGGAGAAATAGCACTGTCTTCACTAATGAAAAAATTTGGCATTTTAGCTAATATCAGGTAATTTTTCTTTTTTTCTTTTCTCTTTCTTTCTTTCTCTTTCTTTCTTTCTTTCTTTCTTTCTTTCTTTCTTTCTTTCTTTCTTTCTTTCTTTCTTTCTTTCTTTCTTTCTTTCTTTCTTTCTTTCTTTCTTTCTTTCTTTCTTTCTTTCTTTCTTTCTTTCTTTCTTTCTTTCTTTCTTTCTTTCTTTCTTTCTTTCTTTCTTTCTTTCTTTCTTTCTTT
>PVKC010022515.1:0-17589 GCA_004027635.1 Crocidura indochinensis
TCCACTCTATGGAGTTTCCATCTTTTCACAGCTTACTCAACCTATCTCTATCTGTGGTTTTGACTTTGCCCAACCAAGTAAAGAAACTATATTCTTCATGTATAGTTGTCAACTGGAGATCATCTTTGTCTCTATTGTTCCTTTTGTAAAGAAAGAAGCAGCAATCAGCGAATCTGTTCTTCCTCTTAAGCACAAGAGCCGATCATCTCATTTTCAATAAGTGATAGGGGTCAATGGTATTTTAAGAATAGCATATATGGGGCCAGAAAGATAGCATGGAGGTAGGGCATTTGCCTTGCATGCAGAAGGTTGGTGGTTCTAATCCCGGCATCCCATATGGTCCCCTGAGCCTGCCAGCAGCGCTTTCTGAGCATAGAGGCATAGAGCCAGGAGTAACCCCTGAGCATAGACGGGTGTGACCCAAAAACAAAAAACAGAACAACAACAACAAAAAAAGAATGACATATATGGATAGTATGACTATTCTAAAAATTAGTTTTGTAAGTGAAAGATATGCAGAGAGTATTAATCCAAATGCTTATAATAGTCCTGAAGAAGATTTATTGAGGCACACTGAGGGTCAGAGACTAGGGTACTATGGGAATGGGGTTAACTAAGACATGTGCTCCCATCAAAAGTGTCAGTTGAATGCAGCCAAGTGCAAGCAAAAGCTCAGTGCTGTCAAATCTTTTAATTTTTTCATTGAGAAAGCTGGTCTTTTTCTTTTTTTGAGAAGCAACACACCTGACAGTGTTTCAGGGATTACTCCAGGCTCTACTCTCAGGAATTCATTTCTGGAAAACTTAGGGCACCATGTGGGCTGTGAATCAAACCTGATTTATTGGTGTGCCAGGTATTATCTCTCCAGTCCCAAGTTTCTCTCTCTCTTAGCTGCTTCAAGTTTAGGATGAGTTGAAAATCAAAGATCCAAGGGTGCTTTCAAGAAGAAAGATTCAATCTATTGATTGTAGAAAAAGCCACACTTGTAAACCAGAAATACTATTTTTGTGAAAATAATAATATTTTGTTGACAAAATATCCTGAAATATTCAAGACCTTCTCAGTTATAGCCTTAAGGTTACCACAAAAAAAAGTATTAGGAAAATACTTAGAATAAGGCATATGTTAGAATTTTTGGAACTGCACAACAGAATAGTGAATGCTGACATAGTCCAAGTCTCAACTTAAGGGATTGTTCAACTGGCCTCTTAAATTACGTGCAGGAGCTGTGGCACAAGAAGTAGGTCTTTTCCCTTGCATGCATCCCATATGGTTCCCTGAGCCAGGAGCAATTTCTGAGTGCATAGCCAGGAGTAACCCTTTAGCATCACCGGGTGTGGCCCAAAATCCAAAACAAAACAAAACAAAACAAAAGGATACCAGTATACCAGTTACAACTGCTTTAAAAAATAATGACTAAAAATATCGGGGAAACAAAGGTTACCATGTAAAAAGTAATAATAAAATAATAAATTATATATGTATATATATATATCTTTGATCTGAAAAGGCTCTATTGAAGAAGGTCTTGTGTGCAAATATTGTATTGTATGATGCACATTAATTTTATAATAAATCTCTATTTCATTCTCTGTTTTGTACAAGCCACCTTGATACTAAACCATTTAGTGACTCTTACAACTGAATGATACAGTTCAACTTTTTTTTGTCTTTTGTCATGATGGCCTAATTTTATTTTTATTTCTTTATTTTTATTTAGTCTTTACAATTTTATTTAGACACCTTTACTTATAAAGTTATTTATAATTGAGTGTTAAGCATATTATGTTTCAGCACCAGCCCCACCACCAGTGTAAACATTTTTTTCCACGAGTGTCCTCAGGTTCCCTCCTATTCATCCCTTCTCCCTCTCTCAGCTGCCTCTTTAGCACATTTTGAAGCTTGGTTGTTGTGGTCTGAATTTCCTGATTTTACTATTATTGAATCTGTCCTTTAGATATATAGTTATGTCACTCCTTTTCCCCACCAATGTACCTGAGGTCTTTGACCTTAACCTCCCATTACTTCCCTCTGTCTCTTCATAATCACCTCCCTTGATTTCTTTTTATCCTCTGGGGTCAAGGGTAATCTAGGTAGTACCTCCTTACTACATTAGATTCCTTGTCCAGTTTTTCCACATACCACCATCATGTGTTTGTTCTTCTTCTGACTTAATTCACTTAATAAGATATCTACCGGTTCTATCCATGTTGCAGCAAATTCGGCATCATATCATTTATAACCCTATGCTTAATAAAGCCATGATGCTAACAATTTTTTGTGTTTTTTTTTGTTTTTTTAAATTAAGCCTTTTATTTTTTTAAGTAAAGATTAGAGCCGGAATGATAGCACTGCAGGTACGGCGTTTGCCTTGCATGTGGCTGACCTGGATTCACTCTCTGGCATCCCACATAGTCTCCTGAGCCCACCAGGAATAATTTCTGAGTGCAGAGCCAGAAACTGGCCCTGAGGCCACTAAGGAATGACCCAAAAGCAAACAAATAAACAGATTATACTTTCATATGTACCAGCCTTTACAGTCTGGAAAAAAAATGAGAAAGCCAAGTCCTTGCTCAAATCAATGCTTTTCAATCAGGTTCAATATGATCCTTTATGGGACCCCAATTTGTTCTAAAAAGACAAGGGGTCCAACTGGCAGAAAAGGGGGAAACGCAATGGAAATAAGATCAGTTGGGGCCATAACTGGAAAGAGGTTGAGAAATTGTTTTATCCTGAATTCTTGTCTGAATAGTTGTCAATCATATGAAAAACTAACTAAATGCCCAGGTAAGAGAATACATTTGCATGGACAAACTGCTATGGTATGATGGTTATGGATTCTACCTAGTAGATAGAGAAAGGGTCACATAAATTAAGCTTTACATGCTTGTAAAATCAGGCAGAAGATATAATATAGTGCATAAGGTACTTGCTTTGCATGTGACTTACCTCAGTTCAATCTTCATACCATGTAAATCTCCAGAATCTCTCTAGGAATAATCTCAGAGCACAGTTGACAGTAACTTCTGAGAACTGAGCCTGACCCAAAACACAAAAAAGTATTAATAAAATAAATTTTAAAATAAATTTAAATCACATGGTCCTCCATGCCTGCCCAGAGTTATTTCTGAGCAGATAGCCAGGAGTAACTCCTGAGCACTGCCAGGTGTGGCCCAAAATCCAAAAAATAAAAAATTAATAAATTTAAATCATAATAAAATGCAAGGAAGATTGTTTATATAACACAATTTCTGGTCTAGAACTTTATATTTATTAAATACATTAGCTATAATATATCTATTATATATACATAGATATATCTATTATATATATTATCTATTTTTCATTTGATTTGTTTTCATTTTGTGTTTTCTTTTTGTTCTTACGGTGAACACTTGAGATATCTATACATTTTCTTTACTAAGTCACATAATGCCCTTGAGTTTAGTTGGGGTCAATTTATAAATGTTTCTCATCTCTTTCCCTAGCTGCTAACTTCTGTTAAATAGGATCCCATAAAGTGACACAATGACATTTAATAACAAACTCAATGCATAAAACTGCTGAAGTGTTTGAGAAAGCTAAAAGCTTTATGACAATACATATCAAATGATACAGAATATTAAAAATCTTGGAACATAAGCTGGATTGGCTAGAAATAACCCCATCATAAAGTAATCTCAGTTTTGTACAAGTGAAATGGCAAATTGTAAATAAACATGACAATTTTCAAAACCAATACTTTTTATTGATGTCCCAACCCCTGGATATCTCATTGTCATTTGAAGCTTGTGCCAGCCTATTTAATTCCTAAAGCCTTAATGATGGTCCTTCCCAGGAGATGAACTGTGGGCGAAAAATCATGAGCTTTTTTTAAAGTAACAGATCAGCTAAAAAAAATATCTAAAATTCTTTAAAAATAAAAATAAGAAAGCACATTACGAATTTTCAAATTCATTATGCCACATGTCTTCAAGATAATTATCATTTGTCATTTTGGTTTATAAATGGAAAAATATGACAACAGATAGGCAAAATTAAATCAAACGCTTTTAGCAGGCTCTTAATGAATTCCCTCTACTACTGTTTACATTGTGAGGCTATCTATTTGTATATCATCTGTCATTTGTTTCCAAAGGGTTCTGTTTTATGCTATGATACATAGAGTGCATTTTGAATTAGCTAATTATACAATAACCTTTACCAGAAGCTAAACCAGAATTACATAGATTTCAGAGCAGATATTTCTAATCTTCATTTTAAATAACATCTGTCCTTTAAATCAGAAAAAGAGAGGCCATGGGTAAACAAGCCACCTACATCTTAAAGCAATTGACTATTTAATTTGTTGAAATAGAATAATTAATAAATAAAATTTGGAAAGCAAAATATTTCCATTTCCAGAAATGAAATGCTATATATAAAGACATCGTTTTCATTCTTGTTAATGATACAAGCTGGTCCAGGCTTGCTTATTTTACCTGGTGAATTGCTCACTATAAAAGGAATAACCTCTGATGGGTTCTAAATAGCATTTCATAAAAGGTGAATGTGAATAAATAACCCACCATTTTCATATTTATCCCTATGCAAATGGGTTCAAAACCTTCCCTTTTTTCTATTTTTCACTTTGAAGCATCCAATAATTGCCACTGTGATGGAAAATGTTCTGCCTTGACTTATTCTGTGAACTTTGCACAGAACAAGTTGAATTATAAAATGTTTCCCAACTCCTTTCCACTTTCTTTCCCTTCAGTCTCTCCTCTCTGTCTTTCTATCATTGCAACATGCAATGCATCCTTAACTCCCAGAATGCAAGATGCCTGAAAGACAATTGATAGTTTAAGGTGGAGGAGGGGTGGATTAGGGAGAATGACTTCCTTCCCAGAACTTTTTAGCATATGGGGAAAAACATACTCTTAATTCTGGGTAGATGAGGCCGTGTGGGTTAGCCCACACATTGGGTGTGTGAACTGATTGTTCCCATCTGATGAATCAGTAGAAACGGGAATGTTAATTTCCTTGAGGGTATATCTGTCAATGTTATGCTGGGGAAAAAAATACAGGGTTCTTTATCACCAGCTTTAAGAACAGCACAGTTTCTTCTCTGTGATCATTCTTAGAGAGTTTCTAAGGTTGTTATCTCATTATCACCCAACTGCATCATAGAGTATAAGCTGTGTATGATTGTCAAAAATGGAAAGTTTTATGAACCAAACAAAAACAGCATCTAGACCAATGTTTCTTAAGAATTTCCTGAAGTTGGCCTCTTCCAACCTTGTTTTCTTTCTGCGGCCCCCTCCAACCTGTGGGGCCCCTAAGTTCCATGTTTGGCTCTTTGTTTTTACAAATTTGCTCTCTGATCCTCTTAAAATATCCTAAGGGCCCACAGAGGGCCATATGACCCCCACTTGTAAAATGATACCCGAGAGTTTTAGAATCTCCACAGAAAGGAAAGAGATGGGGTGCTGAGATTTTCTTTCAGTTACCCATATGATTTTTTTTCTTCCCCCATATCATTCCTTGATTCTACATGTCCTTCACTGACTGACTGCTTTCAACAAAGAGCATGCAATAACAACATTCTATATACATACTCTACACGATCCTAGAGTAGTACAAAAGAGAAACACCCTTTTACTAAATCATTCAAATTAGGTCCTTATTTTTTATTTGAGAAGAGAGAAAAAAAAACACATTTTCCACTTACTTAGCAACCAGAATGGTCATTCACCATATCTAAGAAGTGCTGAAAGACACTTAAGTGAAGAAGGAAAAGAACTAGAGAGAAGTTAAAAAAAATATTGAGCTTTAAAGGATGTGATACAATCTGTGGATACTTACCCACTTCCCTTGTTGGAGAAACCAGCAGATGATACTCCCAAAATTGGGGATACAAACCTATTCTCCAATCCATCAGTTAAGCATTTAAAGTGAAGCTGAATGTCCTCTATCTTAAAAGCCAAACATTTGGTTCTACTTCCTCTTCAGGGTCATGATTATGAAAAGACTTGTTTGATTTGGTTTGTTTTGGAGCCATAACCAATGATGCTCAGGATTTACTCCTGGCTATTCACTCAGGGTTTACTCCATATAGGGTGCTGAAAATTAAACCAGTGTACATGGCACTGTCACATTGCACAAGACACATCCATGAACTACTTACTATATTATTGCTCTAACTATGAAAAATCTTTTGCTGTTGTTTTTGCTTTTATACTCTGATTTTAAAATATATATTTCATGTAATATAATTTAGATCACATGTTTATCATAATGCTAATACTTATCATTTTGACATACCCAGTTACTATACCGCACCACCACTGCCACAGAAAGGGGTCGGGGACATTGGTTCATAACTAGTTGTACTCAGAGGTTATTCCTGCTTTTGTACTTAGAATTGACACTTAGCAGTATTTGGTGTTGGGGATCAATCTATTAGCTATGAACTAGGCAAGCTTCTTACTCCCTATTCTATATCTCAAGCATTTGAAGCACTTTTTAATTCTTCTGAAATTTATCCTTACACTTCCCACTTACCCCTCTCTGATAAAATTTTCCAGTTCTTCCTTACAGCACTCTCCCCACTCTTTAGAACGCCTTAGGGAAATACATTAAATATCACCCATTTTAAATGTGCCTTTACGGCTATCACCAAGTAAGAATGTATGCCCATTTACTGTCTTTATCTGCATCCAAAGGTAATAGCACACATATAGGACTTTGTATTGATCAGAGACTGGTCCTCAACATTACAAAAGTAGAAAGTAGATATTTATGTCATATTAAAATAATTTTGCTTTTTGTGGGTAGGTCACCCAACTGTGCACAGGTTTTATTCCTGGCTCTGTACCCAGAGATTATTCCTAGCAGTGCTCAAGAAACTATATGTGGTTTTAGGGATAGAACTAGAGTTGACTGCAAACATGGCAAGGACTTTAAACCCTGTACTATCTTTTCAGTCCCATAATTTATTTCTTAATACAATGTATAAATCATAAAATAACTTAATAATTCATAATATAAATGGTTGTCATTTGAATGAGCAATTGTTTATTATTTATTAGTGTATCCTGATTCTAGATGACCTCAAGTTGTAAGGAAAACATGGAACCAGAAGAATATAAGAGAGGAAGTTTTACAATTCAAATATTTCAAATCTTATTAAAGTCCCACTAGTTTGTGAAGCTCAAACCAGTCTATAATATGCTTTTCCTTGCCCTGAGTAGTATACTTGGTCAGACACTGTCACTTTAGCCTCTGAACTCAGTTCTTCTATTTTTTTATACATCTACTAACACTATTCTTATTAATAATTTCTACAGAAATTTTATTTTCATTTACTATATTTCAGGGAGAGTTTAAGGTCATAAATGTTTGTGCTCAGGGCTCATTCCTGGTTCTTCACTAAAGGATCACACCTGACAGGGATCAGGGGACAATATGTGATGCCAGAGATCAAGGATAGGATGGACACATGCAAGGCAAGAAAGAACCAGCTGTACTATCTCTCCAGCAACTCTACATAAATGTTAATATAAAGAAGATTGCCAGAACAGTCTCAATATTGTTCTTTGATTACATCTGATCCCTTTTGAATTGAAATGTTAGGATGCCTGAATGCATTCAACTTCCAATGTCTGGGCATGACTCCCTCCACCACCTCCTAAACCACCCTAATTCCCTGAAACTGCTGGCTTAAACCTTACTCACCAGAACTCATCCAAATAGAGAAATAATCCTAGGCTGATAGATTCTAGATTCAATGTCATGTCAGTCCAACTGTTAATACAGGTAAAGACACTACAATTTTGAAATTCTGTCTTGCTACTCATTACTAAGTCCTAACCTCAGCAGCCCATTTCAGTACTGGGGAACTTGCTTCATTTCCCCTGGTTATGTCTCTGTCTTGGATGCAACAATAAAATCTTGCTGGAACTCTTCATGGCAGGTCCCTGTACCAGTGTCTACCCTCTTCCACTTACATTTACACTCCTGGGTGATCTTGATTTCTCCTACACACAAGCCCTTGGAAAATCCTAACTTGCTCTAATGGAGCAAGTTACCTATTCTCTATCTAATCTATTCTCTACACTCATCTCTAGATGTCCATGCCCAATCCTTGATTCAGTCTATTATATCTCTACTTTCTACCTGAAAAAGACACAAACACAATGATATTAATTCACTTTTTATTTCCCAGCTGTTCATGTTGACATTTGTCACATAATAAAATAAAAACGAAAATATCACTTTGAAATTTGTCTCTGCTATTTCTGGAAATACACTTAAATAAAACACACTAACAGTCTGCATTAACAGACAACCCAAATTCTACTCTAGATGAACAGTGGTTAAGAAATCAGAAAAGATGGTCTATTTACTGAAGAACTGCTATTAATGGAATATGTGCTTTTGTTTGTTTCTTTCTTTTTTTTGGGGGGGTCACACCCGGTGGCGCTCAGGGATTTACTCCTGGTTCTATGTTCAGAAATCGCTACTGGCAGGCTCAGGGGATGGCAGAGCTTAACCTTATATTGTCTACTGTTTTCTAATCCTGAAAATTCTTTAACCACGAAAGAGATGAGTTTTATAGTTGTGCATGCATACATATAAATATGTGTGTATGAACCTGCATTTTCTTTGACAAAAGAAAAGATGTTCTAAATCCATTTGTCAATGATTAGTCTTTATAAATTGAATCCGGAACTGTAACACCAGAATTTCTAACTTGAAAAACTCTTATAACCAATTGGTGGCCAAATTCCACGTTCCAAAACCAAAGAAATGAGTTATTGCCTCTCCCTGTAACCCACTGCCCTGTGGCCTGAGACCTGGCTCAAGCCTGGACCCCCAGAAGGAGGAACAGCTGGGTCCTGCTGGGACTGTGCAGGTGTCTCCTCACCAGCTCATGTTGCAGTGAACCCAGGCTACCCAAAAGCAATTTGGCTGCCCCCCAGCCAGATTATAAATTCCTCAAGGGCAGGGAACACATCCTTTATATTTTTCCTCTATCCATATGGCATAGGGAAAGGAAAAAAAAATCTTTTTGGGCTAGCAGCCCAGTCAGGAGCTGAAGAATGTTATCCGCCCCCATCCTCAGCCAGCGTCCTCCCTTATAATCATAAGAGGACGCCGTTCAGGAATAGCTTTAAGAAGTGCCTCCCTCCTGCCTGCCTAAGAATAAGTAGTTCATGCTCCTGCACGCTTGAAGGAGAGACTCAGGTCCATTGATGTATTGAATGAGATGTTCCTGCATCGGAAAGATAAGAGGCCTGCCCGCATTCCAGTGTGTTCCCATACCATTTCCGGGCACTACTGAGTCAGCACCACCCTCTCCTTCATGACCCAACAATCAGACTGACTGACCTAAGAAACCAGACCATAGGCAGGTTCTGCACAGCCAAATATTGTGTGCTTGGAGTTTGTGACCCAAAACACACTAAATAAAATCAACAAGGTCCCCCTCGAACCCTAGCATTAGGCAGAAGATTGACCAGTGTCAACTGGGTTTAGGTATTTGCCTGACTTCGATCAGAAAGTCCTCTTAAGGGAGGGAGGGAGGATGGGAGAGAGAGAGAGAGAGAGAGAGAGAGAGAGAGAGAGAGAGAGAGAGAGAGAGAGAGAGACGCAGAATAGTCTCACTCATCTATGGGTTTTAAGAAAAATAAAAGTCATTTTTGCAACAATCCTCAGAGACAATGAGAGGAGGGCTGGAACTTCCAGCCCACTTCATGAAGTTCACCACAAAGAGTGGTGAGTGCAGTTATAGAAATAACTACACAGAGAACTACCATAATCATGTGAATGAATGAGGGAACTGGAAAACCTGTCTGGAGTACAGGTGGGGGTGGGGTGGGATGGAGGGATATTTAGGACATGGGTGGTGGGAATGTTGCACTGGTGAAGGGGGTGTTCTTTATATGACTGAAACCTAATCACAATCATATATGTAATCAAGATGTTTAAATAAAGAAAAATAATAATAATAATAAAAGAAAGTCCTCTTAATACTTGAAAAATCAAAGGGTTTACTGAGGAGGTAACACTGAATCACACTTTAAACTAAATTGATTTCGCTCTCTAACATATTATATTTATCTATTTTTATTTGGTGGTCACATCTAAAGGTTCTCAGGATTTTGGGCTCTACATTCAGAAATTACACCTGGTGGGCTCAGGGGGTGGGGGGGCTATATGAAATGCTGGAAATAGAACCTGGATTGTCTGCCTAAAAGGCAAACTCCCTACCCATTACATTATCTCTCTGGACCCTCCCTTGCAGGGTTAAATAAACTTAACCACAGACCTTGAAGCATTCTCTAGGAAAATGCACACTGGCTCACAAGGTTGCAATATTCAAGTTCAATTGAACTACATTTGCTGGAACCATTCCACCCAGAGTGACTTCATCCACTCATATTTTTTCAAAGTCTCTGTCTGCCAGGTTTCATCATATTGCAGAGGAAATTTAGTCTTGTCCTAAGTTTCCTGTAAAGATTTTCTAAACTAAAATTTACCCAGGAGATATTCACCCTACCTTCACACTTCCTTGTGCAGAAATAGAGGTCTGTTGTCATTTTTTTTCTTTTCTTGTTTTTAAGAAGATTTCTCTTTCTTTCTGTTATTGATCGCTGTGTCATACACAATTGCTTATAATGCATGCACACTTGTTTTGCTGCTCATTAGAGGTCTCACATTTAGTGAAGATCTTTATACACATTTGATTGTGATGCTAAAGGTTGCACACTTTATTTTGCCACTGGTGATCAACACTCAGCATGTGAAGGGAGATGGAATCTTACGACTGCAAGGCAGGAACTCTGTCACTGAACCATATCTCTGAGCTCTGAAAACATTTTTTCCTAATAAAACTGTGATGTAAGAATGCTGAGAGGAGGAGGAAATTTGAGATAATGGTGATGGGATCCTGGCATTTAGGTGCAAAAGCTCTGTAAGAATAAAGCAAACCAGTATTAGTGTTTAAATATATATGCATATATATATAGGGGTGGGGAAAATAAATATAAATGTGTATATATAGTAAATACCAAAAAATTAAAAATCATCACTACCACTGAGACAACAGTGATAAAAAAATTTAAAAATAATTACTCTTGCATTGTGGTGATAAAAACAAAATTAATTATGCAAATGCAGAAAAGTTTCTCCTCTTTGATTTGCTGTCATAACTCCAGAAAAGTCTCCTTATGATCGGGAAGTTCATTAATACCTTTCTGCATTATGATAGTTGGGTTACTCTAGGCCCAAATACATGAAGTTTATATAAACGGCCATGAGAAATATAAAGAAGCTTTCTTTTTTTATAGGCAGTTGAGAAGGGTGGAAGAAATAAATGCAAATTATCTCTTCTAAACATACACTGTAGCTGTGTCATATATCATGACTTCACCAAAAAAACTTATCTTTAAAATGTCAATCATCTGAAGGAAAAAAAAAGAAATAGCACAAAAGCTCCACAAGTAAGGAAATACTTGTCCTCTTTATAGACCTCAGACCTTTTTTCCTTACAAATTGGGGAGTGGGGGAGCACCACTAGTGTGGACACAGTTTGACAGCTGCAATATTCCTACATTCCAACTATTTCCGTGGTGGTAGCCAATATGTATCAGGATGTTTAACAATCACCAGGAAAGCTGGGACAAGCAGTTCATTTTTCATCTATGAATTCGATTGAAATTCTATCTCTCTCACCCGTGCAGTTTAATTTAATCGATAAAACATTATCCTATGTCACATCTAGTATTAAAAATAAATGATACAGACCAGATATTTTTAAATGGCACATTTGTTTTTTGTAGGCATTTTGACTTTCCAGTGGCAAACAGCCCAACTCACAATGCTGGAAAAGCCAAACATGGAAAAGTGTCACTTCAAATTAAACAGTTATTGCTTTCCATTTGCTGGGCTTTGGGTCCCAGGCTTTCCTCAGATTTCCAGTCCCTTTCAACTCATACCAAAGTTCTCATTAGTGACTATGTCTACAGAGAAATGAAAATGCTTGATGGCGCAGCCTTTCACATTTATGAATTGCCTTCAGGAGTTGAATCCGACAGATGTCTTGGGTAGAAAAGAGTTATTCACAGCTGATTATATCACCCCTGTTCGTTCAAGTAAACTGAAGCAACATTACAGTTTTGAATTTCAAAACACAGAATGGTTATTTCAACATAATAGTGGACTTCTAGGTGATGATTTGTTGTCAGAAGTAATAACCCCAAAGCATAAATCTAAATGTAAGCTACATTCATGATTACACAATGTTTTCCCCCCAATGTTTTCATTTTAGATAGGAGAGAATTTATGACTGCATGGAATCTTAGAGACCGGTTTAACCAAACTGTTAAGCCCTTTTTTAAATAGAGGAATTTGAAACCCACAGCGTCAATGCTTAGCTCAAGGTCACATAGAGGATGTCAAAGCCAAACACTAACTAAGCCAGTCTTGACGGGTTTTGATGAAAAGGTCATGGCTTCTTTCTTGGTCTCCAGAACAGCATCAACATTCCTCCTAATCATGAACCCTGATCCAGCTTTAACTTCCACTTAAATCATCTCTCCCAGACTTACATTTCTTCTCATACATTTGTGTTCCTCTCCATTTCTATTCTAACTCCCAATATTTGATACGATATCTTTTCTTTAGTTTCTCATTCCTGACCCATATTTTTTTCTACGCTGACTCAGTCTCTCTTCCTCGCTCTCTGAGATGTCTACCAGGTGGCCAACATCTGGAACATAGGGGTTCTAAACTTCCCCAACATTTGCATCTTCTCCTTGTTCTTTATTACCAATAGTTTACCTTTTCTTTATTTTTCTTACCAATAGTTTTTTTTTATTTTTATTACCAATAGTTTACCTTTTCTTTATTACCAGAAGTTTAACCTTTGATCCATAGACTCTCTCTCTGTCTCTCTCACATGCACACACACACAACTACACAAATAAATTCAGGGAACACTAAACATTAATTGGTGATTTCATTTATACGGAACTTTATTATCATTATTTTATATATGGTTTTGAATTTCTAAGTTGGCAAGTCTTTCACTGTGATATTGAAACAAAAATAGGTATACAAACCAATGAAATATATACATACATATATAAAAATATGTATACACATAAACATGCAATCCTTGGGATCAAAGCGATGGCTCAGTGGTAGGGTGTTTGCCTTGCACACGGCTGGCCCAGGATGGACTGTGGTTCGATCCCTTAGCATCCCATATGATCCCCCGAGCCAAGAGCAATTTCTGAGTGCAGAGCCAGGAGTAACCCCGGAGCAACACCGGTTGTGGCCCCCCCCCAAAACATAGCCTGCAACCCATGATAAAAGAGCCATGTTCATATAACAGATGATACTGAAAAAACTGAACAACCACATATAAAGACATAAAACTACATCATTATTTTTAATGCAAATGTTTTTGTTTGTCTTGCATTTCCAATATTTCTTTTTTCCTTTCTTTTATTTTGTTTTTCTAAAGAAAATGCATTACATAATTGACATAATTATAATACATTTGTTTCCAGATAAGTAAAAGCAAAGTAATTGAAAAATTGGAAAGACAAAATAAAAATAAAATAGAAGAGAGGAGAGGAGAAAAAAGGAAAGAAAGAAACAGTACAGTTGCAAGCTCATTTGTGAAAATTATTATATCACCAATGAAGTTATTAATACAAAAGTAGAAGATTTAGTAAGCTCTTGTTATATGCCCATTGTGTTAAATGAGATATTCTTTAGGGATGACAGCATCAAACAAATGAAGTTGTTCAAAAATTCAAAGTTATGAATTTTAGGGGAATATACTCAGCTGCAAGGCTTCCTGGAAGAAGGCCTGGTTCAAATATGGAGACTGCATTTGAAGGCATGGTTATAGCTGCCAGGCTTTCCCAGACAACATAGAGGAGGGTGTCTGTACTCACTCAAAAAAAAAAAAAAAAAAAACAAATAAACAAACAAAAACAAAACAAAAAAAAACTGGTGATATCTATCAGCCCAATAACCAGCATACTTTAAGTATAGTCAGATCAGCACCCCCTCAGGGAATCGTAGAGGGTCAATAATGGGGTAGGCCACTGGGCAAATGGTGATTCTGGGTGATGAAGGAGTAAGCGTTACTTCAACAGGGAGAGACTTGGTACATCTCTCCTCCTGAGATGGCCAGGTTTGTGATGTATCGTGATGCATTTTCTTCATCAAGAAAAGAGTGAATCTATGGATCTGGCCTGGTTTGAACATAGCAACTGTGTTTGTGGTCATGGTTTTAGCTCCCAATATTTCTTTTGCAATTAGTTTTATTGATTGAAGTTATTTTTCTTTAAAATTTCTTTATTTAAGCACCATGATTACAAATAAGTTCTTAGTTGGATTTCAGTCATAAAATACACACACACTGTTCACCAATGCAACTTTCTCACCACCATCGCCCCCATTTCCCTCTTCCCTCATTCCTTGCCTATGTTTGAAACAGGCATTGTACTTCTCTATCATTGTCATGGTAGTTGTTAGTATAGTTAGTTTTCTAACTGCATATACCATTCTTTGTGATAAGCTTCATGTCATGCGCTGGTCCTTCTTTTCATAAACTCTATTGTCTCTGGGTATTATTATTATTATTATTATTATTATACTGTCTTTTTTATCTTAAATAAGTGAGATTATTCTGTATTTATCTTCTCTCTATGACTTGTTTCATTCAACATAATAGTCTTCATATCCATCCATGATAGGCAAATTTCATGACTTCATTTTTTTTCTAACATCTGTGTAGTATTTCATTGTATAGATGTACCACAGTTTCTTTAGCCACTCAGCTGTTGTAGAGCATCTACATTGTTTCCAGATTCTGGCTATTGTAAATAGTGTTCTATGAACATAGGAGTGCAGAGAGCATTATTGTATTGTGTTTTTGTGGTCCTAGGAGTGGTATTGCTAGATCATATGGAAGTTCAATGTCCAGTCTTTTAAGGAATATCCATATTGTATTTTCAGAAAGATTGGATTAGACAGCATTACCAACAACAGTGAATGGGAGTTGATTGAAGATCTTTGAGTTACAATACTGTTATTGTTGGTTTCCCATGTACACAATTATATTATCACTCTCATCACCAGTATATCCACCTCCCTTCCCCAAGGATCCCAATTCCTCTTCCTTTCAACTCCCTCCCCCCATTCACTCAATTTCGTAGATTATTTCTTGCTTTTGTTGCCTTTTGTTGCTATATTTATGTGTATATTTAGAACTGACATATGAATGAAATCATTCTGTTTCTACTACTTTATCTCTAATTTAACATATCCTCTAGTTGCATATCGCTGAAAATTGCTGTCATTTTATTTTGTTTAGAGCTGCAGCATATGTAGGTGACTGTACATACACATTCTTAATCCAGTCATCCATAATCAGTCATTGTTTCCATATTTTTGCTACTGTACTAAGTGGAACAATGAACATAGGTGTACATATTCCCCTTTAATTAATGCTTTTGTGTTTGTTGGATAGATGCTAAGAAGTGGGATCACTGGGTGAAGAGGGATTTCTATTCCTTTTTTTTTTATATCCATATTGCTTTTTATATAGGCTGAACCAGACATCCCCACTAACAGTGTATGAGGGTTACTTTGTCACTACAACCTGACCAACCGTCTGTTTCTAGACTTTTAGATATGTGCCATTCTCACTGGCATGTGATGATATTTCAATGTTGTTTTGATTTTATTTCCCTATTAATCTAGCAAAATGTTTTAGTGACTAAGATATTTGACTCATCATAAAATATATAAAAGAAAATATAAATGATACTCTCCAAGTCCTAAACCTCAGAAGTTCAGCTCCAATTGCAAGGAAAATAAGCAAGGATAAATAAACAGTACTGTATCAAATCAAAAAGCTTTTACATAGCAAAAGCAATGTCCACAAAAAAACCCAAAACGTCATTCTATCAATCAGGAGAAGATATTTTCACATTCTACAGCTTACAAGGATTAATATCCAAACTATATAAAGAACTTACAATGCTCCAAATTGGAAAAAAATATGAACATATTTGTAACCAAGATCCTTAAATAAAGACATTAATATTTTAAAAAATGGAAAACAAACAACCAAATCAATAAGTGAGAGATGAGAAAAAATATTTTTCTAAATAAGATATATAGATGGTCTACAATCAAATGAAAAAAATTATTTAATATCACATATTCTTGTTTATTATATTAAAATGCAAATCAAAAGCACAAGGAGATGCCACTTCATACCTATAAAAATGACTTATATCAAAATAGAGGAGAGACCAAAGTGATAATTTGGGGCTTAAGACACTTGCCTAGCATGCACTTTTCGGGTTCCCTGAGAATTTTGAGGCATAATCCTTGAAAATAGAACCAAGAGAAAGACTTGCACAGTGCTAAATGTGACCCCAGAACAATGCAATACAAACTAATGGAAATAAGTGCTGACAAATATTTAGAAAAAATTAAAATTATGTTGCACTGTGGTGTATAAATTGGTGCAGCCAGTGTGGAAAACATTAAGGAGATTTCTCAAAAACAAAAATAAATAAATAAATAAATCCCTTATAACCTAGAAATTTCAGCCCTAGATATTTTCTGATGGACATGAGTACATTGACTCAAAGGGACATTTGCACTTCTATTCTCATAACCAATTCATGACATTAATCTAAATGTTGATTATAGATATCTGATTAAAGAAGATGTAGTGTATATGTACTCAGTGGAATGCTACTCCACCATTAATAAAACATAGGAATAAGTGCCTTTTAAAAAATTGAAGTGAGTAGACTGCATGAAAGATGTAAAAATATAAAAAGCAAATAGTGGGTCCTTCAACTCAAAGATAGAATGAGAATTACCACTGAAAATAAACTGGCAAAAAACATCCAAACTAATTTCTAGAATCAATCAAAACTGCAGTGATTCCAGGGGAAATAGAGAGGAGAGGAAGAGAGAGAAAGAAATAAGCAAGGGGTCCTTTTGGTGCAGTAACAGTATATGATGAGAATTACATACATAGAGAGCAGTGATGCTAAAACCTTGAAATTCTATTAAATTTTAAACCAATAAGTTGATGAAAAACACTTAAATTATAAGAGATAGTTGGGGGAGAGAGAGAGAAAGAGAGAGAATGTGTGTACTGGAGCTAAGGTGCATGAATTATTACTTCCATCACCTCAACCCTGTTCAATTCTTGGCACCACATGGTTATTTGAACACTGTAAGGTGTGAACCTAAAGGTTCCCAAAAACCACTGTGATAGTTCTAGTAGTCCCCTGGATTTCCAGGCCTAAGCAACACCCCAGGTCAACCAGAAGGGCTCTGGGCCTCCTGAGCATAGCTCTAATCCAACCAAATTAATTGAATAAAAGCAATTATAATTCGTACATATATGGTAATACCTAAACGAAAGTGCTTAGAAAAATTTGAATGATCATGTGTTACTAGTAAAAAAACATTGTTACAAAATAACTTGTTTGCAATTCAGTACAAATAATTTATGCTAAGGTATTCATCAGCAATGTACATACGGTGTTGATA
>PVKC010022516.1:0-17643 GCA_004027635.1 Crocidura indochinensis
ATAGGCAGGAGGGAGATGGAACAATGGTGGTGGTGGGTGCACTGGTGAAGGGTGCTGTACATTGCATGATTGAAACCCAATCCTGAATATCCTGAATAACTTTGTGTCTGTGGGAGAAAAAATACTGCTCGAACACCAATATGTGCCAGTTTTGATATGACATCCTGACAATGAAGAAATGTCAACAACTAGGTCTAAAAGCAGGTTGTCTTACCTCACTACCTAACAATATGATGAAATCAGAAGACACGTCATCCTTTGATCTGTGCAAAAGCCAACATCGCTAACTACAAAAGACTGACTGTGATGACCATGACTGGGCAGAACTTATCCTGGGACCAATAAAAAAGACCCTAGTCTAGGCTTTGGCCTACGACCTGTACAACAACCAAGATCTATAATCCCAGAGGTTTAGGTGAGACAACTGCAACTGAGCAGAACTTCTGGAAACATAATGAAAGACTCCATCCTAGGCTTCATACTAGGATATGAAAAAAAACCAAAGACTTGCAAAAAACCAAGACCGATTAAAATAACAGTGTTGGAACAGAATTTCTAGAAACATAAAGACTTCACTCTAGTCTCCATCCTATGACCTGTGCAAATACCAAGATCTCTAGTTACTGAGGCCTGATTTTATCATCTACAACTGAGTGGAAAGTTTCCAGACAGCACAAAAGGACCTAGGGAAGAGAAAAAGAGCATGTAGGGAGTCTATAGTTATTCCCATGACAGTATACTTCAAGGGCAAAGAAATCCTTTATCTCTTAGGTCAAGGGAATTTCCTTTCTAACCTCCCCAATATTTACTGTGCCTATGCAAAAAAAGAGAGAAAAAGCACAAATTAATTTTTTGTTATTGTTGTTTTATTTTCTTTTTTGTGTGCTTTGTTTTGTTTTTATTTTAGGACTGTGGCTATTATTTGGTTGTTGTCTTTATTGCTGTGGTGCTTTTCGGGTTCTTTTGTTTGATTTTTTTTGGTATGGTTTTTGTTTTTCTTCCTTTTTCCCTTCTCTTAAATTGATTTTTATAGTCTCTAGAAGGACTCCTCCCATTTCTTTCTTCTTTGATTTTACCCCCACTTTCTTTTCTTTCTCTTTCTTTTTTCTTCCCTCCAAACAGAACCACATAACTTGAACCATCCTGTTCTGCCTCACAAATTAAGGGGGAAATAATGGAGGGTACCAACATCAAACAGGTGTATGAACATTGAGTAGAAATAAAAAAATGATCATACTTAAACAACAAATCCAAAGCCAATGACAACAGAATCCAAACCCAATCTACAACAAGTCAGACACAGAGGGGACCACTTATCCTAGCAGCACGGGGGTCAAAGGAGGGGGATATAGGATGCATACTGGGAACAGGGGTGGAGGGAGGACAACACTGATGGTGGGAATGCCCCTGATTCAATGCCACAGTGTACCTAAAATATTACTGTGAAAGATTTGTAATCCACTTTGGTCAAAATAAAAATTATTTAATTAAAAAACACTATATTATGAACAATCTTGTATCCACACAGTGTTTAAATAAAGTAATTAAGTAAAAATAAAACAAAACAACCAGGTAATCCCAAGACTTCATTTAGCTCATAGTTGATACAAAAAACTGCCCATCCTATCTATATGCAAAATATTCTAGAAGGCTTTTTTTCACTATTGTTAATTAAAGGTAACATGTACGTCATCCCCTTTCAGCACCTACTTCTAGTCCAGAGTGATCAATTTCAATGATCACCATCACCATTAGGGACCATTCACTATCCTAGCAGCATTCATTGCTCTTTATAGCAAGCTTCCTACCATGGACAAGTCCTCCTGATCCTCAGCTCTCTTATCTTTAGGTATTATAACCATACTATTATTTTTTCCCATAACCCACAAAAAAGTGAGATTATTCGATATCTCTCCCTCTCCCTTTAACACATTTCACTCAGCATAATAATCTACATAAATGTCAGAGGAAGTTTAGGACAGAGCAATTGCCCTATATAGCTTCGTGTGAGTCTTTTTAATTCCCTGCACAGAAAGAACAAATAGAATAAATGACATTTTCTAAATAATTCTGGGTAACAGGGATAAATGAAAGGCCATAATGCTTATTTTTGTTAATCTTTATTAAAACAAAATCAAAATACCAAATTACATGATATATACAATATACAAAAGTAAAAGAAGAAAGTATCCACCACATTAACAAAGATGTAATTTCCACTGACTATTTTATCCAAATCCAAATGTTTACATCCAGGATGTCACAGAAGTCACTTCTTTTTGTATCTAAAGTAAAAGTAAATATATTTAATACAAAGCAATAATATAGAATTCATTTTTGAATTACCTAAAAGTTCATTTAAATTCTCAAACATAATCAGATCTGTAAAACCAAAATAAACTATGTGCACCGATAATATTTACTTTTCAGAAATAAGAAACTGAGAAGGTATATTGGTATATTGATAGTCTTTATGTTGTCATAGTTCAAGCTTTCTGGTACTTATTTTTATATAAACATATAATATTTGCAAGTACAGCCTTTTCAATATATATATTACTATAATTTGAAAGCTAAGCAGGTTAAGTAGTCCAAACTAGTTTCTTCTTCTGTTTTTTTGTTTTGTTTTGTTTGGTTTTTGGGTCACACCTGGCAGTGCTCAGGGGTTACTCCTGGCTCCATGCTCAGAAATTGCTCCTGGCAGGCACAGGGGACCATATGGGGCACGGGATTCGAACCGATGACCTTTTGCATGAAAGGCAAACGCCTTACCTCCATGCTATCTCCCGGGCCCCTCTTCTTCTGTTTAAAACCAACATTTCATTGCTAAAGCATTTCCTTAAATATGTGCTTTAGCTGAAAAAAAGAATTAATCAAAGAAATAAAAAAAGTAACAAATTATAAATCTTTGTTCAAAACTCAAATTCACAAGACTCAGCCTCCTATCTTCTAACTTTGATCACATTTTGTACAAGGATTCATTGAAGTTTAATTGTTATAAAAATACTCAAATCTGTAAGCTGGGATGTGGTAAGTAGCAGTAGTAGAAAAAATGTCTTGCACTTGTAATGTCCCACTTCAATCCCTGATATGTCGAAAAGAAAATACCTCAAATCTGACTTGACAGCCTAAAGGGTTTACACTATACCAGTGAAGAAATTTAAGCTCTTTTCTTATAGTACCTACCTGCTGTTTTTTGTTTGTTTTGTTTTGGTTTTGGGGGGGGTCACACCCGGTAGTGCTTAGGGGTTACTCCTGGCTCTACACTCAGAAATCACTCTTGAGAGGCTCGGGGGACCATATGGGATGTCAGGATATGAACCACTGTCCTTCTGCATGCAAGGCAAATGCTCTATCTCCATGTTATCTCTCCTGCCCCTCTGCTTTTAATTGGGAAAGAAATCAGGACAGAAGATATGCAGTACTGACCCCCAAAATCCACTTGGGTGGGGGTGGGGGACTGGGTCACATCCAGCAGCGCTCAGGGGTTATTCCTGGCTCTGCGCTCAGAAATCGATCCTGGCAGGCACAGGGGACCATATGGGAGCTGGGATTCGAACCATCGTCCTTCTGCATGCAGGGCACACACCCTACCTCCATGCTATATCTCCGGCCACAAAATCAACTTTTTGAAGCTCTATTTGCTAAGGATCAGAGTCATAAATAGTTACTTATTATGAATCTAATGAAAATGAATGTTGAAATAATAATAAAATTGCTGCTTTTCACTTACCGTATTGAGCACAGGAAACAGTTCTTGTATCACAATATCCAATAAAACATAAGTTAGCTAAAGAAACATACACACAAAAATTTTTTTAACATTTAAAAGTTTTAATTTTTTATTAGATAAAATAATAAAATCCATAAAAATGGTAAAACACAAAATTCAGAAGTGTGGTTACTTCAAATAAAAAGGGTATAAAACCAACATAAAAGTTAATTCATGGGGCAGGAACAATAATAGTACCATGTTAAGAAGCTTGTCTTGCACACAGCTAACTTGGGTTTGATCCCTAACATCCCATATGATGCCTCCAGTCTCACCAGGAGTAATTCCTGAGTTCAGAGCCAGGAGTAACCAACCCTTTGGCATTGATGGGTGTAGCACAAAATCAAAAACAAACAACAACAAAAGTTGCTTCAGTATAAGTAAGGTTTTGTTCTTAAAATGAGTGTTGAATGCATGTATTTTTGTTGTTGTTGTTTTTTGTTTTTTGGGTCACACCCGGCAGTGCTCAGGGGTTACTCCTGGCTCCATGCTCAGAAATTGCTCCTGGCAGGCACGGGGGACCATATGAGGCACCAGGATTCGAACCGATGACCTTTTGCATGAAAGGCAAACGCCTTACCTCCAAGCTATCTCCCGGGCCCCGAATGCATGTATTTAAAAGTGAAAAGTATCTTATTATGACTCAAAATGTAGTTAAGATCGCAATAGAAAATAATCTAGAGGGGCCCGGGAGATAGCATGGAGGTAAGGCGTTTGCCTTTCATGCAAAAGGTCATTGGTTTGAATCCCGGTGCCCCATATGGTCCCCTGTGCCTGCCAGGAACAATTTCTGAGCATGGAGCCAGGAGTAACCCCTGAGCACTGCCGGGTGTGACCCAAAAAAAAAAAAAATGGTATAGGTGATTGTTCTGTGTAATTCAATCATTAAATCCTTTCATACTTTCACATATGACAAATTCTCTGTATATTCTAAATTTTCTACGAAGACTACTATTTTAATAAAAAAAAAAACAAGTGATGTTATAAAGAAAAAGGTAATCAATCCCAGCAAGGCTCAAGAGAATCTTAAGGAGTGTCAGGGATCAAATTCAGATTGGCATTGTAAAAAGGCAAGTACCCTACTCCACTGTACTATCTCTTTAGCCCCCAACATTTTCTATTTGAACAGGTTTTTGCCCCCCCCCTTTTTTTGAGCATGTGTGCTCAAGGCTTATCCTTAACAGTGCTCAGGGGACCCAAAGGTGATTCTGCAAATCTAACAGGTAGGTTAGATACAAGACATGAGCCTTATCCTCATACCAATCAATCTAGCCCTCTGTTTGAATGGTTAATAGTCATACTGCCTTGATTTAGAATAGTGTCACTTCAGAGTTATTTATATAGCAAATATCCTATTTTGCCATTCATGAAACCAAGTCAAAGCTAGTTAACCTGTTTAATGAATTTACCTGCTTATTGAGAACTGGCTGCTGTAAGCCATCAAAAAGAAGTCTGATGCCTTCATATTTAGCTTCTTCACCAATACACTTGACAATCAAATCTAAAAAAAAAAAACAAAATGACATGTGAAGCAATTTATATTATTAAGTGCAAAATCTTAACTGTATGATAAAGCAAAATATCTACCCTATTTACTAACTATTATACAGAAACTATAAATTGGTACTACTAATGCAATGCTTCTGAAAAATTTGAAACATTGATAAATGCAATATTGTAGTCTTTTATCATGCACTCAGAAATTGCTCCTGGCTCAGAGGCCCATATGGGACAATGGGGGATTAAACCTCAGTCATTCCTGGATCAGCCATGTGGAACGCAAATGCCCTACCACTGCACCATCGCTCTGGCCTGAAAATTTGGTTTTTCGGGGTCAGGCGGTGGCGCTGGAGATAAGGTGCCTGCGCTAACCTAGGATGGAACGTGGTTCAATCCCCCGGCTCCCCATATGGTCCCCCGTGCCTGCCAGGAGCGACTTCTGAGCGAATAGCCAGGAGTAACCCCTGAGCGCCGCCAGGTGTGGCCCAAAAACAAACAAAAAAAAAAAACAAAAAAAAAAAAGAAAATTTGGTTTTTCAAGCAGAAAAAGTTCTTAGTGCAAATATAAAGACTAATTTTTATTTAACTAATGAGTTCAATTTCTAAAAGGAAAACTCAATTTTTATTCCTTATGACCTCAAAGAAGTATTATTAATATACTAGACACTTCATAGTATTAGTAGTAAATATTAATGTAATATGTATTAAATTACTTTTTAATAACACACCTGGCATATAATTCATCATTTTTTCAAATGTTTGTTTTGCTCGTTTTTGCTTATCTTGAAGAGTGCGAGGTTCAGTGTTTTCACAGAATATAGCATCTAAAGTAAGACAAAAAATTTTGCTGAGATTTCACCTATTAGACACAAAGTAATTTTTCAGAATATATATAAAACTGATAAAAAACAAAGCAAAGTAAGATTTTACTTCTTTTTTTTTATTAAAATCCTATTAAAATCATTGAGAGCACATGAGAAAATGCAAACCTGGGACCAGAGCAATAGTACAGTGGGTAGGACATATGCCTTACATATGGCAAATTTAGGTTGGCTCCTTGGCATACAACATGGTCTCCCAAGCACCACCAGAAGTAAGTTCTGAGCAGAGAGTTGTGGACCAAAACAAAAAACAAAAAGGAAAAGGAAAAAAAACACAAACCTCTGAGAATTGTTATAAGTGAGACCAAACGGTTCTCCTGAAACAGCTGTTCTAGTTTATGTTGAAGGGTATAATCAGTGTACATTTCCAAAGTGTTTTTAAAGAGGATTCGAGTTCCCATTAAGAGATGATGAAGCCAGTCAGGAACCTGAAAAACCACTCGACCTTCAAAGAATCACATAGAATAAATACTTCATTGTTCAGATAAATATTTTGAACATTTTCTAAAAATATCATTGTTATATATTTTATCTGTAAATACTAGTAAGTAGGTTTGGAACAAATGCATTGAATTTATATAAATTAAATCTCTTATGATGAAATAATACTCAAAACCATTAATTATATCTGATATATTATAATAAATATAATATATAACATTATATTTCTAATATAAATATTATAAATAAGTTAAAAATAAGTTGCAGCAAATAACCAATTAGCTCATACCTAGATACATCAGGTAATCATAGACTCCGTCAACTGTCATCACTTGCACAAAATAATTCTGATTTTGCCTTCTCTCTATATTCTCAGCACGATTTGCATTGTTCTTATACAGATCATTGAAAAGCTGAAGAAAAAGTTGAAATGTCAGAGATACAAAGTTAATTAAATCTATTCAAAATAATTTTGTGTTAAAAGTGAGAAAAAGTAATGGCATTCAAACTCTGACAAATCAAAAAAGAAGTATCAGGTAAATTTGTATCTGCTTCAAGAATCTCACATTTATTTTAAAAATGTTTAGCTTTGTTCTTTTTGGTGACAGAGATTGAACCCAGAACTCAATACAAGAAAAGCATCTGCAGGCCCGGAGAGATAGCACAGCGGCGTTTACCTTGCAAGCAGCCAATCCAGGACCAACGGTGGTTGGTTCGAATCCCAGTGTCCCATATGGTCCCCGGTGCCTGCCAGGAGCTATTTCTGAGCAGACAGCCAGGAGCCAGGAGCACCACTGGGTGTAACCAAAAAAAAAAAAAAAAAAAGAAAAGCATCTGCTCTACCACTGAGAAACATCTGTAGGGATTGTTACTTTATGCATAGCCATTATATAGACTAAATGAAAAATCACCAAAATACATAAAGCTGTTATTTAGAGATTTGAAGGACTATATAGATAGAAACACAAAAGTAGCAGACTGGCTCTTTTCAATAAATCAATGCATGCATCAGTGAAGAAATAAAATAGAATAGCCTAATTGAAATCCACAGAGCACTTACTCAAAGTCACATACACATTTTCTCTCTCTCTTTTCTTTTTATTTTTTTAGGGGGGCAACACACAGTGATGCTCAGGGGTTACTCCTAACTCAGATACCGATTGCTCCTGGCTTGGGGGACCATATGGGACGCTGGGGGATCGAACCGTGGTCCATCCTAGGCTAACATGGGCAAGGCAGACGCCTTACCACTTGCACACAAAAAATAGAAAAATGTCAAGTGAATGTAGGAGACTAAACACACTACTGGCCAACAACTGAATCAATAAGAAAATCAACATATAATTTAAACACTAGAAACTCTTCAGAGGCTCATATGTATGTACTACTATGTACAAAAAAATGCTAATAAATTAATTTTATTTATATGGAAGTAAAAGATTTTTATTTTGGGGGCAGTGAGGTGGCACTAGAGGTAAGGTGTCTGCCTTGCAAACGCTAGCCAAGGAAGGATCACGGCTCGATCCCCTGGCATCCCATATAGTCCCCCCAAACCAGGGGTGATTTCTGAGCGCTTAACCAAGAATAACCCTGAGCATCAAACAAAAGTTTATTTTATAAACAGAAGAAATTTAGAAGAATTCATTTTATAAATTCTTAGAATCACACAACCTTCCAAAATTGAATCTGGAAAAAAAAACAGAAATCCAAATAAATCAAATAAAGAAAATAAACTGACATGGCAATTAAAATTTTCTTCAAGAGTGGAGTGGTAATACAGTGGATAAAGTGCTTGCCTTGCACACAGCCAACCCAGGTTCAATCCTAGGACCCAATCTGGTTCCCTCAGGCCAGTCAGGAAGATTCCTGAACACAGAGCTAGGAATAAGCGCTGAACACTGCTGAATATGACCTCAAAACTAAAAATGACAAAAAGTCTGGCAAGATTACTGATAAATCAACTAGCCATATTTCTGTTTACCATCTATAGTGAAAAATTTCTGTTCACTATGGTATCTTCTATAAGTAATTAAAAATTAAGAGGTTTTTTTTTGGGGGGGGGGAGCATTGAGGGGATTCCTCCTAGTTCTGTGCTCAGGGATTACTCATGATGGTGCTCAGGAGATCATATGTGGTGCTGATGACCTAAGTAAGGTCAACCTGATAGCAAGGCAAGCACCCTATCTGCTATAATATCACCCTAGCCTCTAAAATGAAAGGACTTTTTGGGGGGGAAGGGGTCGACACCCGATAATGCTCAGGGGTTATTCCTGGCTCTGTGTTTGTGGAACCATATGAGATGCTGGGGATCTGGGGATTAACAATGGTTTACTGTGTGCAAGGCAAGTGCCCTTACCCACTGTAAAATCTGTCTGGTCCTAATATAAAGCTTTTTTAAAGCGGTGGAAGACTATCTTTTGTGTCCCACAGTTAGGTGTTGGGTACCACTCTGGCACTAACCTGAATTTCTAAAGAAAAAAGGCAGCTCAGGAATAGAGGATGTGCCTTGCATATGTGAAGCACTGAGAGGAAGGTAGAGAATAAGAGAGGGATGGGGAGAAGGAAAGGACATAAAAGTTCTCGCTATAGTTCTAGTAGCATACAATAAAAATACATAAAATTATACATATAATAAGAATGGATTAATTTTTCAGTAACATTAAAATGAGGAAATACTATCAAATATTTGCAATCTAAGAAAAAAAAAATTTTTTTTGGTTTGTGGGCCACACTTCATGACACTCAGGGGTTACTCCTGGCCATGTGCTCAGAAATTGCTCCTGGCTTGGGGGACCATATGGGATGCTAGGGGATGGAACCGTGGTCCATCCTAGGTCAACCGCGTGCAAGACAAATGCCCTACCACTGTGCCACTGCTCTGGCCCCAGAGAAAAAACAATTTTTTAAAGAAATCTTCCAAATACAGCGAAGGTAGATACTGCAAATATAATAGCTAAAAATAGTTTACTATATTAAAGAAAAACTATACACATCCTCCTAAAATTGTACAATTAGTTTTTGGGTAAAAGAAATGTAAAGTTCACTCTATTTTCATTAATATAAGATATCATTTACAAAAGATTCTCTATGTAATAAAAATGTCATTTCAGGTAAGGCAATTGCAAACCCAGTAACATTTTAAGACAATGTGCTGTACCTTCTTGTTATTTTCTGAAGTAGGGCTGAGAATGGTCAATTCTGGTTTACTTGGTTTAGGTTTTGGAGATTCACAAGAATTTATAAAATTCATGATGAATGGTTCCAAATGCTGACCTCTCTACAATGATACAAAGATCAAAGAATGAAAATTTAAAAGCACAAGATATCCATTTTTAAAGTATCATAATATATTAAAACTCACTATATTTAAATATGCTTATAACTATCAAGCTGCAGGATACATATAAAGCAATTACCTACCTCTTTTATTAGTTTTCCAGGAACAGACTTTATAATTTTTCCTGCAATTACAAATAATATATAGTTTATAAAGGTACACTTCATAATTGCTTATTATAAACTACTCTGAATAATTTTATACTAGTCAATAAAAATTAAAATTTATAACTGATATTTCACATTTAACAGTAATTTACAATAAGTACAACATTCTTAACTTACATACATTTGGAATTTACATTAAAATAATTCATTGGGGGCTGGAGCAACAGCACAGCAGGTAGGGCATTTGCCTTACACACAGCCAACCTGGGTTCAATCTCCAGCATCCGATATGGTCCCCTAAATACCCAACAGGAATAATTCCTAAATACAGAACCAGGAGTAACCTGAGTGCCACTAGATGTGGCTCAAAAACAAACAAACAAAATAAAATTCATTGGAAGGAAAGTTGGGGTAATAAATAAAACAAGTGCTGATAATTACTGAAATTGAATAAGGGTAATAATAGTTCACTGAGTTGAAGCACATGCTTTGCAAGGAGACCCAGGTTCAATCTCTGGCATCAAATGGTCTCCCAAACCTTGCCAGGAGCAACTCCCAAGCACCAAGCCAGGAGTAGCCCCGATTATAACTAGGTATGGCCTTAAAATCAAAAAGAAAAGGAAAAAAAAGAAACACAGTAAGATGCCCATTATACAAAGTTTTCCACCTTTGTATATAATTGAACATTTCCATAAAAAAATGTTTTAAAGGGGCCGGGCGGTGGTGCTGGAGGTAAGGTGCCTGCCTTGCCTGCGCTAGCCTAAGACGAACCAGGGTTCGATCCCCCGGTTTCCCATATGGTCCCCCAAGCCAGGAGCGACTTCTGAGCGCATAGCCAGGAGTAACACCTGAGCGTCACTGGGCGTGGCCCAAAAACCAAAAAAAAAAAAAGTTTTAAAATATTTTAAACAATGGTATATAAAGATATTTAAAAGTTACTCAAAAGTTGATTTAAAACAAAACAAAACAATAATCATGGTACCAGAAAGATAGTACAGAGAATAGAGTGCTTGTTTCGAAAGTTGCCAACCCAGACTCAACCTCTGGTATCCTGTATGGTCCTCTAAGCACTGCCAGGAGTGATACCTGAGTGTACAGTCAAAAGTAACCCCTGTTGGGGCCCCGGAGATAGCATGGAGGTAAGGTGTTGCCTTTCATGCAAAAGGTCATCGGTTCGAATCCCGGTGCGTCATATGGTCCCCCTTGCCTGCCAGGAGCAATTTCTGAGCATGGAGCCAGGAGTAACCCCTGAGCACTGCTGGGTGTGA
This sequence comes from Crocidura indochinensis, assembly GCA_004027635.1. NCBI lineage: Eukaryota > Metazoa > Chordata > Mammalia > Eulipotyphla > Soricidae > Crocidura > Crocidura indochinensis. Next base: position 11,307 of record PVKC010022516.1, read on the forward strand.
CCCAAAAACCAAAAAAACAAAAAACAAAAATAACTCCTGATCATGACTGGATATGGCCCAACCTTATCCCCTCCCCCAAAAAAGGAAAATAAAGAATTCTAACAAGTTCTACCTTTTAATTTACCATTCAAATAGTTACAGTATGTATTTTAGGTCAAAATCACTATTTGATGTTTATAGGAGAAAAATTGATAGAGAACACCATTATTTTGTTTGGTTTGGTTTTTCTGTTTTGTTTTTGGGTCACACCCAGCAGCACTCAAGGGTTACTCCTGGCTCTATGCTCAGAAATCGCTCATGGCAGGCTCGGAGGAACATATGAGATGCCGGGATTTGAACCATCATCCTTCTGCATACAAGGCAAAAGTTCTACCTCCATGCTATCTCTCCGGCCCCTAGAGAACACTATTATTATAGCTGGAGAGCTCACTCTCTTTACACATGCCTCCCATGTGTGAAGCTCTTTGAGGATCAGATACAGTATAAAAGAAGGGAACAGAAAAGTAGTAGGAGAGAGAAGGGAGAGGAAAAGAAATGTGATGAACAACCACCCTGAACATTGTATAGTTATATGAATCCTAAGCAAAATCAAATTTGGGATTATATATTCGTGTGTTTGTGTGACTAGACATGATCCTGAAAGATGAACAGGAAGAAAGGCCTTTTATTCTTAATTCTATGAGATTATGAAATATTTTAAATGTTTATTACAATCCCCTATAATTTCTATAACAGAGCCATAAAAGAAAAAATTATATTCTAATCCTGTAAGCCAATTTCTTCTTCACTTTATCCTATAATAATCTAATAAAATATAAAATACCCTGACATTTTCTAGTATTTCAAAGTTACTATAAAAATCAGCCAAAATTGACTTACATATAGATATATAAAGTTTAGTTTCATTTAGAAAAAAGTAGAACTACAGAAATATCAATAAACATAATGAAAATAGAAGTAGAACTTGTTTAACAACACGCAAATCATCTAACCCTCCTACCAAGCTACTTCCCTAATAGCCCCCAAAACTAGTCTTTTCTAAAATTTCTCTAATCTCATCATGTGAATTTTCCAAACTCACTATGTTAGAAATGCTCTAAATTTAATCCTTTATCTTCCAAGTATAGCACTCATTCTGATATTTAAATAGAAACTTCGGTTATCTTTGATCATTTCTTTTACTTCAGTCATCCTTATCTATGATCAGAATTATCTAATGCCAGTTCCTAAACACTAAATTCCTAAATTCCAGTTCCTAAATGTAACAAAATATAAAATGTCTTTACATTTTCCCCAATTAAAAAAATTAATGCACCAAATATCTTCACTCCAATAAATGTGTTAATTTGAAGTTACAGATTAAAATCATGTTCTACTACTAGTAATAGTTAATATATTCAGCTTTATGGATCTTATGTACCCACTTATATATGTAGAAATAGTGCTTGTTTTTAACAATTCAAACTTTCCAATTTTTGTTACCTGGGTCTACTTTGTCACCATACAAATAAAATTAAGCTTGTATACATTCTTCCATTCATTCTTTCACTCAACATAATGCTTTCACATAAAATATTATGCAATTGCATAATGTTTACGAGTTGTTACATGCTTTAGGTACTACCAGTTATAAGTATTTTAATGATATCATCATAATTAATCTTTTATTCTTTTTTTTTTTTTTGGTTTTTAGGCCACACCCGGTGACGCTCAGGGGTTACTCCTGGCTATTCGCTCAGAAGTCGCTCCTGGCAGGCACGGGGGACCATATGGGGAACCGGGGGATCGAACCGAGGTCCGTCCTAGGTTAGTGCAGGCACCTTACCTCCTGCACCACTGCCCGGCCCGATATTTTATTCTTATTGTTCATGAATACTTTTATTATTTCTAGTTTAAGCAATATAAATAATGTAGCTATAGATATTTCATCAAATGGATACAAGATTCTCCAGAGTATATTTATCTTATAGATAAATGTATTACTGATGATTCAGTTTTATAACAAACATTTTGCAAATGGTTTTCCAACTTATTTTCCTAGTAACAATGCATAAGAGTTAGCTTAACTCAAGACTTAAATTAAAAAAACTATATTTTTAATGCGAAAATGCTATCTCTTTACCAGTTTATCTATTCCAGTTTATCATATGATTCTTTAAATTGACTTACCAAGATTTACATCTGGTAGTATCTTATCAAGAAATTGTGTTTCCCCACCATGGGGGGAGAGAAAATCTGCCAGAAGTTGACTATTACTCAGTTCTGGATGCTGCAAAAGTTTCTTGAATGAACAAAAAAAGGGGGGGGTTTGAAAATCTAGAAGGGTAATCAAAAATATATAAATGATTCTTTAACCAAAAAAAAAAAAAAACAATTTCAAATCACCAAAAACTAAACTTATATTCAGAATATTTTTTAAACATTTATAAAGAGAAAGAGAATATAACATAGCAGGTAAGGCCTTGGGATTCATTGACATACATAAATGAATTTAAATTCTAGTTCTTTCATTTCTTAACTAGCTAATCCAGAAAATCTTAAATTACCTGAGAGTTTATTTGCTCATATGTAATATAAAATTGCCAACTTTATAAATGTAACAAAAGGCATTTAGCACTGTACCTTATATAAAAATAGAATATTAATTATTTTACAACTGCAAACAAGTATTACAATATCTTCAATTTTCAAAAGCTGGGGCTAAGGCCTGAGTAGGCCTACAGATAGTAGGGTGTTGCATGTGACCAACCCACGTCTAATCCCTGGTACACCTTATGGTGCCCAGAGTATCTCCTCGAGTGATTCCTCACTACAGACATAGAAGTAACCAATGAACATCTCCAGGTAGGGCCCAACCATCTTCCCCTCCAGCCTCTCGTTAGGAACCAGAGAAATAATATATCCAGCACATCATTTGCCTTGCATGCTGCCAAACCCAGGTTCTATACCTAGTACCCCACATGGTCCCCAGAAGTGCACCTAGAGCCAAAGCCAAGAGGATGGCCTGAGCACTTCTGGTTGTGGACCAAAAAGCCAGGATAAATTCTTTTAAGATTGAATTAAATATTTCCCATCTGACTGACTACCACATTTTCTTCTACTGGTAGATTTTAGTGGCTGTGTTTAAGGGATCAAGTAAAATTGCCTTGATCTGAAGAGAGAAAATTTCTTTGTGTCCTCACCCTACATAAATGGATAAACAAAAAATAAATAAATAAATAAAATTGAATTAAATAAAAAAGCTAAGGTTAGAAATATAGCTCAACAAGCTAAAAGAATATCTGGCATGCAGAAGGTCCAGGTTTGTTCCCCAGCACCATCTATGGTATCGGGCACCTCTGGGAGTGACTCCTGATCACAAAGCCAGGAATTTCCCTGAGCACTGCTAGGTATGCAATTAACTTGTTAAGCCTCTCTCCAAGTTTAAAAAAATTTTTTTGTTGTTTTTTTCTTATTTTTGGTGCCATACCCGGTGATGCTCCTGGGTTTATTCCTGGCTCTGTGCTCAGAAATTACTCCTGACAGGCTCAGGGTACCATATGGAATACTGGGGATCAAATCAAGGTCGGCCATGTGCAAGGCAAATGCCTTACTCACACTGTGCTATTGCTTTGCCCCCTCCCAATTAAAAAATATTTTTTAAATAAAGAAGCTACCATAACCATTTTAATTGAGGATTAGAGTAAGACAGAAGTGTAAAATAACTTGGAAAATTTTGTGCTCTGTTTTTGTTGCAATACTATTTTCTTACAAGACAAAATTCCTCAAAAGTAAAATTAATCCAGCGTTAAATAATATTCAATTTTGCAACTATGAACAGTTACAACTTTATGAACAGAAATCTTTATAAATTAAATGACAGTACTGTAACCTTTATGCCATATTGTCTCAAAATACTTCTTCCAGAATAAGGTACTGTATGTTTGCTTTTCTTGAGCCACACTCAGCTGTGCTCAGGGAATACTCCTGGCTGGGCTCAGCAGACCAGTTCAAATAATACGTTGGCATTACCAACAAAGACAGCTTGAGCCCTGGTATGTGCTGTGTTCAAATAGCCTTATGGCACATAATAGTTTGCTCATTTTTAATTCATATACCAGAAAAAGAGCATAGATAAAATTCTTGTTTTTTATTTTATTTTGTGGTTTTTGAGCCACACTTGGCAGAATTATTCAGGGATTACTCTTGGCTCTGCACTCAGAAATCACTTCTGGCAGATTTAGAGGCCATATGGATGCCAGAATCAAATCTGGTCAGCCATGTGCAAGGCAAGCACAATACCAGCAGTATATCACAGTGATCCAGTTATTTTTAGTTCAAGAACTTAAAGGTTCAGAGGCCCGGAGAGATAGCACAGCAGCGTTTGCCTTGCAAACAGCCGATCCAAGACCAAAGGTGGTTGGTTCGAATCCCGGTGTCCCATATGGTCCCGTGTGCCTACCAGGAGCTATTTTTGAGCAGACAGCCAGGAGTAACCCCTGAGCACTGCCGGGTGTGGCCCAAAAACCAAAAAAAAAAAAAAAAAAAAAAGAACTTAATAATTCAAATACAGTATAAAATGCCTTAATATACTGTCAAATACTAGGGGTTTTTTTTGATGCTTAGAGTTCACTCCTGGTGGCAACTAGGGACAAAGTGCTGTCAGGGATCAATATTATGCCGCAATGTGCATATGCAGAGTATGTGCTAAACTCTCTGAACTATATCTCTTTGATCTCTATTAAATTTTGTTTGTTTGTTTGTTTTTGGTTCCACACCTGGCCACGCTCAGGGGTTACTCCAGGCTCCATGCTCAGAAATCGCTCCTGGCAGGCTCAGAGGACCATATGGGATGCCGGGATTCGAACCACCGACTTTCTGCATGCAAGGCAACCACCTTACCTCCATGCTATCTCTCTGGTCCCTCTATTGAATATTTTTATTGAATATTTTTAATTAAAAAGATACTTATAGAAAGTAGGGCAATATACAGCAGGCAGGGTATTTGCATGACCAACTTATGTTCAATCCTCAACACCAGAGGCCCTTAAGCTCTGCCAGAAGTGATCCCTGAGCAGAGATCAAGCCTGAGCATAGTACAAATCCCCTCACCCACTCTCAAAAGACACTTATAAGTGCAGGAGAGATAGTATTGGGAGAAAGAACATGAACGACCCTAGTATGGTTCCCTGAGCACATAGGCTGAAATGAGCCATGATCACAACATATCCCTCCCCTGCCCCCCAAAATAAACCCACCTTGGATGCTAGGAGAATTTCAAATTTAAATAAACATTTAGGAAAATATTAAATATTATGTCCAAGTAAAAGAGACTTTCTCTTTGTTCTGGGACAACTGCCAGTGCAAGAGAGTTACTTCCAGCTGTGTTTTGGACCTCCCACATGCAGAGAATGACCTTAGCTTAGTGACTTCTTTTTTAGGCCCTAAGCAACATTTTCAAATAAATCAAATTAAAATATCTATTCTTTCATTTTATTTTTAAAGAGAAGTATATGGTGGTGGGATTGGTATTTAAATACAATTATACTTGAAGTAACAGTATTATAAACAATGTGGTAAATTATGGTGTTATAATAAAATTTAGAAAATAAGTAAATAAAAATGAAAAGTATATGTGTGCAAAAGAAAAGGAAAAATTAGAGAATATTATAATTAACAATTGAAACTAATATACCTGCAGATATTCCTGAAATTCTTCTCTCTTTGATTTTAAAAATTCATAATTTTTGGGGCCAATAATCCTTTTGGAAGGAAGCTGAGCATCAGGAAATGTGCCTGAAATTAATATATATGGAAGCTATTATTATAGTCTGTTAGTTTTTAAACATAGATTATAATCTACTATGGAAAATTCAGATTATAATACTGCTCTATAGAGATATAGCATTATTTCAAAGATTCTTGATACAACAAAGGCTTTCTATTAAAAAGTCCACACAAAAGATTTACATAGACAATTAAAATATTGCTCTTAACAAGATTTTTGACTTTCGCTCTCCTCTCCTCTCTGCTGAGCCAAGCTACGGACCGGGACCCCGGTCTCTCGGTAAGATGGTCTCACCTGACCCACGTGGGACTGATCGAGCCGTGTGATTGGGGGATCCCAGAAACATAAAGACCACAACCGGCCATGCTCTCCCTCTCCTCTCCTCTCTGCTGAGCCAAGCTACGGACCGGGACCCCGGTCTCTCGGTAAGAGGGTCTCACCTGACCCACGTGGGACTGATCAAGCCGTGTGATTGGGGATCCCAGAAACATAAAGACCACCACCGATCTACGAACTGTAACCTCTCCAGGCCCCGTACCCAAAAAGCGCGGCCGCTCCGCTTTGCTCCAT